>PRKT01000017.1:80519-92164 GCA_003671525.1 Saccostrea glomerata | reverse complement strand
TACCTTGTTTTGAACTTGAAATTATCATTTAAAAGTGCAAAATTTAGACATTTTCTCAACAAATGGTTGTAGAGAGAACATTAATGCACAGTTTGCATATTTTTTTGGATTTTTTAAGGCTCTGCTGAATTCTGTAGCTGCGCAGTTCTAAGGAGCATATCAAAAGCATTTTTCTGCAAAAGTATAGATTATATATACACAACATGCATTCAGTTATGCATATTTATTGTATCTTTATCATAAGGACTTAAAATTTGATCAAAATATAATGTATTTTAGCCATTTGAAGAAATGTTTACATTTTGTTTTCACTGCACTAAAGGTGGCCGGACATCCCCCTTAACCTTCAGGAAACAATTTTTTCAGAACTATGTTCATTTCCTGACAAAATTGGCATACCTACATTTGAAAATGTACCTACCCACCTAATTTTCTAAGCCTAAGTTGGGAGACTTCAAGCATTATTTAAAAGATGGCTCAATAGTTACGTGTAATCATATAGACAAAGTTATCAATATCCAGTCTATTTTCAGGATACAGTATACGTAGTTTATTGGGATAAAAACTCCAGAGGTACCTTCATTCATATAAAGTTTTCATTCCAAACACATGCTTATGGTCCACGTATTGCAGTCCTTTTTTAAAGGACAGCATCTTGTTTTGTGCGTTAAGGGTATAGTCTTGTTCCCAAAGTTCAAGTAAATGTAATAAAAAGGATCGCTTGGAAATAATGGAGGAATGTTTACTTCATTTAAAATGGATAATTTAGAAAAGAATTTAGAGAAATGAACCTTGTACGATATTTTTCAGAATTATTTTCTAGTATGATTTTCAAGTAAATCATAAACGAAAAAATAGATCTAGAGCAAGTTTAAGAAAGTTTAACTTTATGCAGTATTATCAATTGATAAACAACCATTTTAATTTTCATAGGAAGCCAATTATACTTCATTAATACGGTAAAACGTGTTCATTTCTTTCAGTTCTCTCCTTTAAAAGTCATCATTTTGTACGTTAAGGGTATAGTCTTGTTCCCAAAGTTCAAGTAAATGTAATAAAAAAGAAATTGATCGCTTTGAAATAATGGAGGAATGGTTGTTTAATAACACAATATATCGTTTCATTTTATACCCCCGCTTGAAAAGTGGGAGGGTAGTGATTGGGATGTCTGTCCGTTTGTCACGCTCTTGGGTACCCATCTCTTATCCGCAAATCCTTTTATACCTCTGAATGAGAAATTGAATTCAAAGATTCTTTGTTACTTACTGCCATTGTGCACCTCCTACTTTACTTCTTGATTGGACACAAAGTTTGGGTTTCCCAAGCAATAACATTGCGACTGCCATTTTTTCTATAATATTGAAGGGTACCCATCTCTTATCCGCAACTCCTCCAATACCACTGAATAAAATTTAATGATAATTTCACATTTTTTTTATTACATACTGATATTGTGCATCTTTTCTTTAACTTTCTGATCTAATACTTATTTCGGGTCTCCCTGTGCAAAACACTGGCATTGCCTTTCTAACCTTATAGGAGGTGGGGTATCATTTAGTGAGCTTACTGTTCACAGTGCCTCTAGTTTTATAGTAAATTTATAAGTATTTCAACAGGTCTGGACGATTTCCAAATAAGGAAGTCAAGAGCGATAAACGTGAATTGCTATGAATATACAGAATAAACAAGGCGCTAGTTCTTCTAACCAATCAGACATACCCATGTAAAAATAAATAATACACGTGGTTTTATAGTTTTTTGCTAGAAAGATTTTTTTTGGAACTTTATGCACATTTAGGAATACTATTATATTTATGACAATTCTTCCGTGATCAAACATGACTTGAAAGCTTAGAAAACGTTTAAGTGGGATTAAAAAATCTGTTACTAAGAGGTCGCATTCCCAAAACTTTAACTTACGTTGAGAATTTGATATAAATACGGAAAATTTTCAGTTTTTAGAGCCTGACATAAAAATCGAAGCGAATGGAAAACAGTATTAATTATTTTTTGAGTGTTTCTAACAAAACAGTTTCTAGTATGTCTATATGCGAGGTAAGATATTGGGGAAAACCGCATTCATCCATAATTATCCTTTTTTCCACGTTTACGCCTTTACTTATGTCCATTTAAACTCTGCATACATCTTACTGTTCGGCGCTCATGAAATCCGTGATATTTCAAAACTATAGATAAACACTTGTGTGAGATGGATCTTAAGCATCATTGACAATGCATTGATGAAAATCGGATGACTGAACAAAATTATATTGTCCAACATATAGTATATTCTTGTAAATGCTATATTTGAACTTGATAAGAATTTGCTGGTGTGATTTATTCCTCCGTAAACAATTACATTGTGTCATGTATTATTTTTCTTCTTACTGAGATAAAAATGTCAAGGTTGTTCACGGTAAATATCTGGGGAATTACTTATTCTTCATGGTGTTTCATCTTACTTCTGAAGATTTTTTGTCAAAAAAAATCTTTTTGAGGAAAAAAAAACATAAGCACGTGTTTTCGTTTTGTTCTTTTAAATTTTTTTTTTTTTGAGTATGTAAAAATGCTTTTGTCTGATTGGACAGAAAAATAAATACGTGTACATGATGTATAGCAACTTTCAGTTATCGTACTTGACTTCCATATTTGGAAATCGTCCAGACCAGTTTAAAGTAAAAAAAAAAAGTGAATTTCTGAGTAGAGTCAGTAGGCTGTTGTTGCTTAGATACGTGATATGGCCCTCGCGATCCTCTATTTTTAATACGGAAGGTTTCGTTGTTGCTTTTTCCCATAAAATAAAAAATAGATCTCAATTCATTCATCTATTTTATGTTAACACAAGTTGAGAGAAACTAATAACCAATTTTTATATCAGAAATAAATATAACAAAATAATGCTGTTTATAATTCAAATGCTTTTCCAAGACTTTTTAATACATTTTTTTCAAAGTGCGTTAAGTGTCTCCGTTGTAAAAATTTTGATGTACACCATTAACACACGTTGGAAAATCTAAGCGAAATTAACTTATACGGTAATAAAATGAATTTATGCGAAAACATGTGCTTAAGTAAAAATGAGAGTATTATACTGTTATATAAAATGTTTCCATATGGAAGAACTTTCATTCTCATTTTTATTATTATTTTCTGAAGGAAAAAATATTCTTCGAACAAAAATATTTAACAATTTAGTATTCAGTTAAATTTATACTATATTTTGCGATCTAGAAGATGTGCTTCCTAACGAAACAATTTTGATAACAATTTAACAAGTGAATTTCTCGCTACAAGATCAATCCTCTGTGTAATTTTCATTGGAGCAAAAAATACAAATTTGGACACGACTCCAACCTCATGTTCAAATGGACATAATATGATCTCTGTGGAATTTTTCGTTACGAGAAAATCTTTCGAAGAAAACGTGTCCTCTAGAGTTACAGGATCTAAGAGGGATCCAGAGAGAGACCGAAAACATGTTAACTTAGAGCTCTCTTTAAATGCCACCACAAGAATGTCTTCTGCTATGATGAATGATGTTGGAGAGCTTGAATTAGCAGCTTCCCAAAGTAAATTTCCGTTGATATCGAGGCATGTTACTGTGTTGTTGACTTGATCAGCTACAAAAATATTTGTCGCAACCGAATTCAACAGAACTCTTCCGGGAAAAGAGAACCTTGAGCACTTAATAGATTTCGCCATCTTTCTTTTAATATCATATAATTTCAAAAATGGTTTCTGAGCGCAAACCACACTTTGTAAATTACAAGACATCAAAAGCTTATTTCCACTGCACGAAATTCCGTGAATGGTAGTTTCATCTTTGTACTGAAAATCGAGGCATTTTTCGACGTCCTCTTTTATCTCCGTATTATCAATATAGAAAAATATAGCTCTGAATCCACAGGACGTGACGATTAGATTTCCATCAGCAGTTGTGACATCTGCAAACGACTCATCGAATTCCCTCAAAAATAAGAATAAACCGTCTGGTCTTAGAACAAGAATCTTCCCACAGTCAGTTACAATAACTATCCTGCAACCCTCAATAGTTGTTATCCCAGTGCATAATAATTTTTCAGCCGTCGATTTGTGTGTCTTCAAATTTCTTTGTGTAGATAAGGACTTACATTGCGGTCCATCAGATTCAAAAATAAGATTACCCATCTTTACTGTTTTACCTGGCATAAATTTCCCTTTTCTTGTGTCATCTTGAAAGTCAACTTTGGTTCTCACTGGGATATTCAAATTCGGAACTGATGTAAAAAAGGGACGATTTTTCTCCTTCGAGTAAGAAGATGGAAACGTTGTCTCATAATCATTTTCTCTACCATTGGTGCTATGTGTAACGCTACAGATATTTTCCGTGCTTTGAAATCTTCGTGTATTCAATGCTTTGTATAATTTTGGTCCATCTGATTCCAATTTAGAATCATCCATAGTTTCTCTCATACTTGACAGATATTTTCTGTTCTCTTTCTTCCTGTTTTCTTGAAAGGTATTTGGAACTCCTTTGAAATATGGAAGATTAGCTTCCCTTGAGAAGGAAGTTTCATATTCCTTGTCTCTTTCTTTTTTGCACATATTACCCTGGTCATTATTACTATTTGCACAATCTGCAACTTCATGGATATTTTCCATGCTTTGACTTTTTCGAGTAAGTAATGCCTTATGTAATTGTCGCCTACTTGATTCCAATTTAGAATGGTCAAGAGGTTCTCCAATACTTGACAAATACTCCCCGTTCCCTTTCCTACTAATATCTTGAGTAGTATGAGGAGCTGCTTTCAAGAAAGGAAGATTAGGTTCTCTATACATTGTCACATATTCATTGTCTTTCTCTTTCTTGCACATTTTCCCACGACCATCATAATTTCTACTATTAATAGAATCAAGAACTTGACGAATATTTTCCGTGCTATGAAATCTTCGTGTAGCTAACGACTTGTAAAATGGTGGTCCACCTGATTCAAATTTAGAATCATCCACTGATTCACATGACAAATATTTTATTTTTTCCTTCCTTCTGCTATCCTGGAAGATAATTGGAGCTGCTGTGAAGTAAGTAGGATGACGTTCTATTGAATGAGAAGATGGAAACACTGTCTTGTCTCCATTTTCTCTGTTGTTCACGTGCCCCTGATCTTGAAAGATATGTGGAGCTGCTTTGAAATAAGGAGGCTTAGATCCCCTTGTAATTGAGTAGGAAGATGGAGGCTTTGTCTCAAATTCATTTTTCCTTTCTTTTTTGCACACGTTTTCTAAGGCTTTGTCATGATTGTTTGTACTTTTCACACAACCTGTAGCTCTACAAATATCTTCCATGCTGTGAAATCTACGTGTAGTTAACGTCTTGCATATTTGCAGTCCACATGGTTGCAATTTAAAATCATCTACGGTTTCTTTCGTTAAGTATTTCCCTTTCTTTTTGCCGTTGTCTTGAAAGAAAGGTTGTTTTTCGGTTTGGGAAGTAACACTGGGAGCTGCTTTGAAAAGGGGAAAATTAAGTTCTTTTGAGAAAGAAATTGGAAACACTGTGTCATATACATGGTCCCCATCCTCATCACAGACGTTTTCGTGATCATAACAATTTCTATTATTCAAGCTTTCTGCATGTATATTAATAGTTTCGGTGTTATTACAACTTGCATGTTTAAAGTTCGCGCATGAGTTTGGCTTAAAACATTCTACATTGAAGGAATCCTTTTTTTCGGCACAGACATGAGGCTTATTCATTCTAACATTGTCTTGCTTCTTATACGCGATTGTGTTGATATATTCATGCTCCATTTTCTTTTAAGTATGCTGGTATTGTAAGGAAATTAGCCTTCTGTTTATCAAGAGCTACATGTACAATGTATTTGTCGTATTGCGTCATTAGTATTAGGAATTACCGTTTTTTTCCTATTCACTTTGGTTTCACATTCAGTTTGGTTTTTGTCCGTTTTCCATTGGAAAAACAGCTACATGTACCTACAAGAGGCGATTAATGTATTTAATAATATATATATTAAGAAGATTGGAATGATTTGACGACTTCTATGAAAACTATAGAACTATAGAATAAAATGCTTTCTCCAAAGTAAAATGACAAAATTCTTTGCTAAATAATTCACTGAACTGATAGACAATGGACCTGTCTGGCATTTTTTGTCGTAGTAAATATCTTGCATTTTAAGATAGATTAAGAAGCAATTTTGTTGTATGTTAATGAGAAATATTACAACTATAATCTAAACAAGCTAATTCAGAGAATTTGTGTCCCCCGCTTAGGGAAAAAGTAAACCATGCGCAGGGGGGGGGGGGGGGGGGGGGGGGGGGTCAGATCCCCTTGACTGAATTCGTAGAATTATTAAATGTATACTGAAGCAAATAAAATATGCCAATATGGATATAAAGGTTTGATTGATTATTCATTTTTATGTGTGTAGATGATTCTTTTAATATGGAATATTTATCACCCTGTAATGATGATTTTATGTGTTTGTACAAGCCAGACCTCATTAACTTTTCATTTCACATGCTGAATACTATTATTTAGTAAAGAAAAAAGTATTTCGGAAAAAACCATTGGATTTCCCGGGATGCGAACCCTGGCCCTCTCACAATTGAAGCGAGAGACATACCTCTAGACCACGGAGCCGCGTTATCATAGCAAATATTATATACAAACATAAAGTCACATACATGTATATATTCACGTTCGATATATTGTCAAAATTTAACACAATGCATGTTGTCTAATTTAACCTTTATTAAACAATTCTAATAGCTGTAATAAGAATATAAAGTCCGCTGAGAACCTGATTTATACGTAACAACTCTCCTTCATGTCCCTGTGCTAAAAATAGCGACATGTAATACAATCATTACTAATAAAACAAACGGGGCTGGAAACTTTGAGAGGGGTGAGAGAAGTACTAGGGACTTTTGGTAAAAAAAATTACATTGCAAAAGCTCAACATCCTCTTGAAATATCGCCCGAAAACGATAGTGTTACACACAAACAGAATGTATACATTTATGACCTTGAAGTTTGACCTTTTGACCTCAAAATCAATAGGGATCTTCCTTAAGCCACAGGGAGTTGTTATGTAAAATTTCATTGCAAAAGCTCAAAGGGTTCTCGAGATATCGCGCGGAAAGAAAAGTGTTATAACAGACAGAATTTGCAAAGTTATGACCTTGACCTTTGGACCTCAAAATCAATAGGGTTCTTCTTTAATCCATAGGAAGTTGCTATGCAAAGTTTCATTGCAAAAGCTCAAAGGGTTCTCGAGATATCGTGTGGAAACGAAAGCGTTACAGTCAGACAGAAAGACGGACGGATAGACCCAAATTAATATCCCCCACTTTTCAAGCGGGGGACAAAAATTCATAGTAGAAATTTTGAAAGCAAAACCCACTCATTAGTATCGCCAGCCCGTGCTCAGTGTTGTGTTCAGAGTTTTGACACATTGAATATACCCCATAAACGTCAATTGTTTTTGTAAACAGGACACGAGCTTTGTTATTGTTAATATTTACGATTCACCGGTTGTGTTCAATTATTTTATCTGCACACACCCATGAGAACTGACTAACAACACTGTGAGCGGATTTTGCTTTCTCATATTAATATTTCTAGTCTGAAAATTCTTCATTAGTTTTCATATTTTTATTACTATACAACAAAATTGCCAGTTTTCTTCAGTATTGAGAATAAAATTTAATAAAAGTACATGGATCTGCAGATGTTCAAATCAAACGCGCCCAACAATTTGAAGTTTCAACAACCTCGAGATGAATAAGATTTTTATTATTTTAGCAAAAAATGCTACAGCAACATGTCATAATACACAAAAACTTTGAGAAAATATTTACTTTCAATCTGTGTCCAAGTATTTTTAAAAAGTGAGTAATTTTAAATATACCATATTTGGTATACTATATATTATATACCAAAATTGCTCAAACCGGAAACCTCATCGCTGAATCCAAATGCTTTTTAGCTTACCTGAGCCGAAGGCTCAAGTGAGCTTTTCTGATCAAAATTTGTCCGTTGTCTGTCGTTGTTGTTGTCGTCGTCGTTGTAAACTTTTCACATATTCCTCTTCTCAAGAACCATTTACAACCAAACTTGGCACAAAGTATCCTTGGGTAAAGGGGATTAAAGTTTGTTCAAACGAAGGGCCACACCCTCCTCCAAGGGGAGATAATTGTGAATTAGTGAAAAATTAATGGAATCTTTTAAAAATCTTCTTCTCAACAACCAATGAATCAGGAAAGCTGAAACTCATGTGGAAGCATCCTCATGTAGTGTACATTAAAGTTTGTTCAAGGCATGACCCCCGGGGGTAGGATTGGGCCACAATGGGGTATCAAAGTTTAACATAGGATTACATAGGAAAGATCTTTAAAAATCGTATTTTAAAGAACCACTCGACCAGGAGAAATGAAACTCATGTGGAAGCATCCTCTAGTAGTGAATATTCAATTTTTTTCAAATCATGGCCCGGGGTACCCAAGTACCCCACAATGGGGTATCAAATCTTTTTCACAAAAAAAAAGCAAACCCATGATTTGTCATAATTATATTGAAGCATTCCTCTGTTAAATAAATGTAGATTTATATTTGTTAAAATCATGACCCCCTTGTGTAGGATGGGGGCACATTAGGGGATCAAAATTTACATAGGAATACATTAGAAAAAATCTTTTCTTAGGAACAGCAAAGCCTTGGTTGGTCATAGATACCACTGCCGTTATGTGTAGTATTAATTCAAAAGCATCCTAAGGAAGTGTTAATTTAAGTTTGTTCATATACACCCCCTTCCCTGAACCCAGTTATATATATATATATATATTTTTAAACTTTTCAATACTTAACTGATTTTTGCTTTTATCTAGCCAGTTGCTAAGGCGAGCAACGTGGCCCCTGGGCCTCTTGTTTTTTTCCTTTCTTTTTTTAAGGATCAAAGGGGTATTTTGTTGATTTCCTGGTGGTATCAAATTTCATTCTACTTCGGGAGTCCAGATCGTCACAATTATCAACCTTGCTCTAAATTTTGGCGTTCATTTCAAAGTGCATTACCGATCTCCAAAGACGCTTTGCGGATTATAAAACAGCGTAAACTGATCCAATCCAGGATATACTAGATAATTCAGCTAAGAATTAGATTAATTGTATATTGTTTAACGTTCCTCTCGAGAATTTTTCACTCATATTGAGACGTCACCACTTGCCGTTGGAGAGCTGCAAATTTTGTCCTATATATACTCGGCTCTTAGGGCCATTGAGCAGGGAGGGATCTTTTTCGTGCCAGCACCTACTGCGACACGGGACCTCGATTTATACGGTCTTATCCGAAGGGCCAGTCTCCACGTCCCACAGTGGATCAATAAATTGATACAACCTTTTAATAACAGAAGTGATAGGAGGCTAAGGGATAACTAAACAATAGGCCTAGCAGCCATGTTGTTTTTCTACAGGTGGTAAAATCGAATAACTGTTTGAAGTTAAAGGCACATTTATTAAATCTGGAATTTTCAATAAATCCAGAGGACAGGAATAAGAGGATTGCATGGATACAGATGATTCAGCTGATTGTCAGGGTGTGTGTACCCATACCAAACCAGGTTACTATATTTAAATACTTACATCGTTATGCTCATCATTATAATATTATGCGTTCTGAAAGCATTATTTTATCATTCCTAAGCAGCCGATGTTAGAATTGTTAATAGAACGAAATACTTCAATATCAAAGATTTGAGGTAAATAATTATGGTACAGTGCGAAAGGTATTTTCACCATTTCTTCGCGTGTATACTAGAAATGCTGCAGCGCTTTTCTAACTCAATCAAAAATTCCGACAAAGATTTTGTCACAGAGAATTGGGTCGAATGGGTCAAATTTGAAGGCGAAGGTTTGCAAAACTTGTTGACATTGTCTTGTACTAGCTGGAAACTCATTTGTGAAAATGAAAGCCTAGTCGTCTCTCATTAAAGTTATTACTTAAATGTTAATTATTTAATTCTGTTTGTATTAAAGCCTCTTATTGGTTAATATCAAAAAATTATTTCCGTAAACTGAAACTTGACCTAATTCTCATGACCTTGAAATTTGACCCTCTTCTAAGATTTCGTCATAGGTTTTTGAAAGTGACAGCTATCTGAGCTTTGATTATAAAGTTTAAAATTGGATAACACATTTATATGTACACGTACAATATGAACTGAAATACTTTTTTCCTACTTCTATAAATGTTTTTTTATATATAAATTTTACAATGATTTCTTCGGAATGAATTTTTTATACATGTACAAGTTACATGTAGCTTGGGTATAAAACAGCGACAAAAGTTGCATTTTCTTAAATCTATGTGTAAATAAATGCCTATAGAAATTTCATTTCACATAGAATACACCTAAATTTGAATTCATAAGAGAACTTCCAGGAGGTAAAAAAAAAGTCAAAATGTCGGTACCCAAAGACAAGACTTTTCACGAGGAATATGCATATGAATGGAGTTTCTAGCATATCTACTTCTGAAAGGTTATAATCATGATTAAAGGTTTTAAGACCAACTCACATCTATTTAAAGACAATTCAAGTTTATTCCAATAGAATCTTTGATCAGGGGGGGGGGGGGGGGGCATAATAAATGCAAGATAAAAGTATTCAATGCTCAAAATAAATTTTCTTACCTCTCTAAATCATGTTTTAACTTAAAAGTTTCCACAAGCGTGTTTATAAATATCAAGTGTACCTGAACATTAGATGTACTAGTAATTTCCCTATCTCAAACGAGATAATTCCTTGTTTGGAAACAATTCGTGCAAATTTGATATATTTTTGTCAAACCAAAATTTCCTTTTATACATTATATCTGTTACATTTTATAATTATTTCCTTGCTTTTTTAATATCATACTTGATCATATTTAGGCTTACTTAACCTTTAAACATGAAAAGAAATTAAAACTCTACATTACTGTACTAGAAAATAAAAACACAAAAATATATATTTATTTAAACATTTGTTCAATTTTCAGAAACACAACATAAAAGAACTGGACTTTCATAGATCACTATTTGGAATCAGTTTCGCTTTCGGTATTTAAGTGGATAGGATGCCACTTTTTATGGCATATTGTGTCTAATATGAGCGCCCTTTGTTATTTAAAAGTAATCACTATAGTTAAATTTTTTATAACTAAGTTTTAACATTTTGGTTAAAGGGTAAGAAATCATAGCATACTCGGAAACATTTTGTTATAGGTAATGAACATGCCAAATATGAATTATGAAAGAAGGCTAGTTCTCTCAATCAAAAGTTATAAGAAAAGATTACATATTTTGAAAAGAACTTTAAACCTTCAAGATCACAGGGTCAAAAGTCATGGTATTTTAAGAAATGTCTTGTTTCAGGTGATATATTCATATTTAATATGAAAGTCCTATCTTCTTCTTTAAAAAGAGTTGACAATATAAAGTTTTGAAATGTAGTACAAGGTCAAGGGGCAAAAGTCATAATATGTTTGGAAAGGTCTTGTCACAGGTAATCTACACGTGAAATATGAAAGCTCTTTCTCATCTTTTTCGAAAGGTTAGACCAAGGTTCAAGTTTTTGTTATATATGGGCAGACGAATGAGATTAAATG
>PRKT01000017.1:51939-80417 GCA_003671525.1 Saccostrea glomerata | reverse complement strand
GCCCCCCCCCCCCCCCTCGATCTCTATGTGTAACTATACTTTAAATTGATGTAGTTTCCAAGAGAACTATATGAGCACAAATAATTGCATATTCTCATGTAATGGTACAGCCGAATAAAATTAATTCTGGTGTCGAAAGGTTAATGTGTTACATGTCAGTATTACCGAGATGATATAATACAAAAGCTTTCTGTCAGGATTTAGGCACTGTCATTTTTTACGACTTTATTACGCTCCATTGCATTCACTTGAGTTTGTGAAGTAATTTTTAGAGTCAATAAGGTCATAAAGTTTACCTTTGCACTATCGAAGTTTGGGTCAATAATTTGATTATGCAATGGCGATGGTACACCAATGACGATGGTACACATGTAACTCAAAAGAGCGATTACGTTGATGCAATAGAGCGACAACGTGATGGTCCGAAAGCGATAACACAATTTTGCGATATAAATGGTGCGAGGGTAAGAGGAGGAAGAAACGAAGTTTGATACACCCTTGGTATCACAATGTCGTGCAATCGCATCATCGTTATTACATTATCGCACTGGCGCGACCTCGTCGTCGCTCTTCAATCTTACCAACGTCACGTCACCATTATCACATTATTAACCATTTAGTCGATGATTGATGGCGTGCTAGTGAATGTACAAAATGGAATATCTACTCTGTATGCCATACCATATCTACAGTGTTTTTATAGAATGCCACGTTATCTTATAGACGTTATTTATACTGAACCCCCCCAACCCCAGAACTACAGAGTCAAGAATTATCCCGATAGAAAATATTATAATAGCATTCGCTGTTTTGCCGAATGATACCAAAAGCCAAAAGTTGTGAATTAGATACCCTTGGCTTATGGAAGATTGCAAATACTAAAATTAAATCAAGAGAAAAGCATCAAGATGAAAGTGTTCAGATTCAAGTTCGTAATATTTTATACAAGTACGGTGACTCGTATGTGGAAACACACCTGATCAAGACTTAGTGTTTAATTTCCACACTCTATAAAGCATGAACGTAATTTATATATAATGCATAAACTGTCTATTTACCTTTCACAAACTTCCCTGAAAGAACAGGAAGTTTATGAAATAAAACGGGAAGAATAATTGGGGTTATTTAATAGATCTTAAAGGGAAAAATCAACACGAAAATAAAAAAAAATCTTATAAATTGCAGCATTTCCTCCTTACAGAAAATCTTGAAATGTTATATTGGTAACCATCTTTTTTGATTTACAGTCAAAATGTTAAGTTGTAAAGATCCTTGATAATTTTTCTCATTTGTTTCTAGATTAAGCGTAGTCTTGAAAACTTCGCATTATTTGTTTTTAATCTTTGCAAATACACAATAACTTCAGTCATAATAATTTGATTGATATTAAAATAAATCAAGATTTTATTTTAATATGTTTATGAATTTTTTAGATGAATATACTAATAAATTTAAATATCAATTTGAAACTAGATAATGAGAAAATACCAACCATATGTTAGTAATTAGTAGAAAGTAATGATAAAGCAATATTTTAAAAAGCCAATAAGAGACATTGTACTATCTGTACAGCAGGATAGAGTAAAAACAAACTAAAATCAAGATGAAACTCCATTTCAGATCCAGGCTTACTAAATGCTCTCACCACCTCTGGAACTACTTAAACTTTGTTGGCATGATAATCATTCATTACAATGTAGATAGAGGATATTCAATGTTTTGTAGTTGAATATGGAATTTATTTCACGAGTGGGACAGGACTTTTGATATTTTCACGAGTGCGAAGCACGAGTGAAAATATCAAAAAATCCTGTCTCAAGAGTGAAATAAATTCCATATTCAACTACAAAACATTGAATTTTCTGTTTATTACATTTTAGAAAAAAATCTTTGATTTTTCCTTTGTCTCTGTCTTTTTGTTTTACATTTATGGACTCGTGACGTCATAGTTGAGCGGTTGAGACGTCATAGCTAAGTGAGTTGAAAACACTGTAAACATGAATTTGACATCATATTTTTGGTAATTTTGACAGTTTAATCCGCTCTCAGAATGCTTTATTTATTTCCATCTATCTTATATATGGTCAAGGAAGATATTTTACAACAATCTTTGTTATGAGAAAGGAAATCGAGAGTTTTCCCGCACTTTTGATATTCGTCACACTGTGACAGGATATCATTTTGATATCCTTTCACACTGTGACAGGATATCATTTTTATTCAATGAATAAATTACAGTATTTCACGGGTATAAATGTAATAATTAATGTTATTGTGTAAATTGCAGTTGAATCGGCCACATTTCCTTTAGCATCCAGGTCATTATCATAAATAATATTTTTAAAAAACTGAGAAATCCTGGCACAGTACTTTTTTCCCGTCGGAAGGCATTAAAGATAGACATTGCTACCAGTGAATATTCCTTCATTAAGAGTGTGTTTGACTTTTTCCATACTAGAAATGGCGATAGTGATTGATTTTGCTGTATGTTATTACCCATGGTTGCAGCATCCCGAATTAATTTCTTTACATTTGCAGTCAACTTTTGAAATTGATAGTGGTTTACCTTTAGAAGTATCATTAAATATAATTGTAACTTTTACAACTTGTTTTAAAACAGAAACGCACTTGCGCAAGAAGATCTTTTGTTTTTTCAGATAGTTTTGGTATTGATTCAAGAGTTTGTTTCACTGTAGTGTTTTTCTGCCATAACCCATAATATGATATATGATGTATGTTTCTCTTTTCGTACAAACTCTCTTTCTTTTTCACGTCCTCTTGCTTTTTCTTCAATGCCTCTAGTCTTTGTCTTTCTATTTCCTTACGTCTAATTTTTTTCTCTTATTTGTCTTCCCTTGTTTTCCAAATTCAACAAGCAACTCTGTCTCGTTTGGAAATTTTTATTTATTGAAGGCAATTAATAAAGAAATGCAAATGCTTCATTGTCGCATTCGGTTAATTTCTAATAAGGTTGTCTAACATTCCGAAAGCCCTTCCAGGAATTTATTAATTAACCAAAGAAGATTCTGTAATCCTTTAATTTCTGGATTAATTCATAGAACATTCCTCCTGGTAGGTGCTTTCATTGCAGCATTCAATATCTTGTAAAATGAAGCAAATAAATTTTGTGCAATCTGCATAGCTAAAGCATCTACTTTTTCATCCTGTAAACATAAACAATCATTATATCTTTTACAACCATTTCTTATTCCAAAGAATATCTATCTGCATGAATAAAATCAATGACACACTGTCGTTGCTCCTCAAATGTTATCAGCTTTTGTCTCAAAGAATCAAAGAGACTGGGATAAACATATATTATACTTATAAATGTTTGCCTACAGATCATCAGTGCACGAAACAACTAAAGTTACCCCCAATGAAATGATGTTGAGTCGACAATTCACCTTACATGCATATGTACCTATAGAATTGATACATTATACCACTATTGAAGATAGCAATCTTACAGACTGTAGTGAGGAGTATGCATTTTAGAAGAGAATTGAGGAAATTCATCAAATTCCAAGAGAGAATCTTCAACTGTCTACCGATAATATGAAGCGGCGTTATGACAAACAAGTCAAATATATTACAATTAGAGACAAAGACATTAGTATGGCTTTTCAACCCAAAAAGGACTAAGGGACTCTACGATGTAAATGGGAGGGTCCTTTCACCACCATACAGGAATAAAATGATGTCAAATTCAAGATACAGAAAAAACAAACACTCAAAGTCCAAAATTGTGCATCATGAATGCCTCAAACCCTTTACAAACAACAAACAGTGGAATAACAAATCAGAAAGATAGCTACATCCTTTAACATTAAATTTTGATATCAACACAAACTGTACACAAAAAGAACGCCGTATTCATCACCCGAAGTAAATATATTTTATACTAGTCATTTCTTCATGATAACATATATTTAATTGCAGGTTACAATGTTCCACTTCACGGAGTGCCCTGAGTTATCATTTGAGTGGCGGAGTTTGTGTCAGTGGGACGCGTTTGACCAACACAGTGGTTTGGTAAACAGTGCACCGTTTGCTTGAAGGTTTCCAACCCACCTGACAATCACTCAGGGCCCAGGAGTTCGCATACCTATCAATTTTACCGAAATTTTCAGTAAATTAAAAAAAAACGTTATACCTATAATAATAACACAAGGAGTGCAACCCTTGTCCGCGACGCCATGACGTGACGTCACGGGCGGTCCATTAACCCAAAAAGAACAAAAAATTTCGTGATTGAATAATCATACACAATTTGCCAGAGGATAAAGATTTTACCTTTTGATACGGGTACATGTACTTGTTTGTCTATTATGAAATATAAATAAAATATATAAAATATTTCTTGAATATCTACTGATTTTTCTGTGGTTTCTTTTTTGTTCCTTTTTGGGTAAATGGACACGCCCGTAACGTCACGTCAAGGCGTAGCGGACAACGAATATTTGAGCGAAGTCGCGGAGAAACGTCACCGCTGCTGCTGTAAAACATGCCTTTGAAATCATATGCATTAAGAGGCATAAAGAATGGTCCCTTCCAAAAAGATTGGTTTGTGTTCTATAATTTTCGATTGAAAATTGATTGAGCGGCGGCCTCGATATTAAGCGAAGGGTTCCCCGGTTACCTAAAATGCGTTGCACTCCTTATGTTATTATTATAGGTATAAAGTATTTCTTTAATTTAATAAAAATTTCGGTAAAATTGATAGGTACGCGAACTGTGCTCAGGGAGATGTGTAGGAAATGAACTGCAGTTGCGGAAGAAGTCTTCCGAGATTTTCTCTGCAGAGGAAGCGGAGGAACACTGTTTGTTTATGAAGAAGAATGTGGGGGGATTAGATGAGTCATATGCCTACACAAGGGCAGTTAAAATATCTTAAAATTTCCACAGATTTTTTAATGTAGGAATTATTTATAATCATATGCATACAGTAAAAATAAAACCTGAATAAAATGACTAAGAAATTACCCACCAAAATGGTAAAAGGCTTTAGTTAGGTAAAAATGATAGAAATGGAGGCTTTAGTAAGGTAAAAATGATAGAAATGGAATGTTAAAACTTTATTTTTTATATTGGTCTTCGTACCATTTTTTGTAAACAGAATTTTTAATGGTATGGAAGGATGTATCTCACTATTTAAAAAAAAATGATGGTACATGTACGAAAACCCACTCTATATAAAACATTAATTTACCTACTTAAATTTCGAAACATATCTTTAAAAAAATCTAAGCCCTATTGTGTGTTTGCTATACATATAGGACTGTTTGTTTTTTGCAATGTATGTGCGACTTCGTTGCTCAGTGGTCATATCGGCGGTGTTGAAGATGTCGCGAGTGTTTTTTTTTTACTTCAGTCTGAAATTTAGTCGGAAATATCTGACGTTTTCCAGACTTTCTTTATAATTTTTATATTTTACAAGCCCTGGCATGTAAATTATCAAAATCGTAAAAAAGACCTGGAAAACGTCAGATATTTCGGACAAGCTGAAATTTAGATGAATAAAATTTATTTTTTCACTTAAAACAATTTATAAAGAATCAAAATGATGAATGTATTTACGCTCAATAAATATATTTCCTATAATGAACAAGTTTTCAAGGTATACAACATTTTAAATATATTCAGTTCCAGACTACATTACACGATTGAAATGTTAACAATCATGGGTAGACTAGCACGATGTGGCTGTTCTTTATGCAAAAAGGTAAAGTGTACCATCTCCCAACCCCTGAAAACATATTTGAAAGACCAGGCATGGATATCAACTATATGAAAAAAGTCAAATTTGTTCAAAGTGCAGAATAAATGTCAAGTCTACGAATAGTGCAGTGTAGTCCAACAGATAATTCTACCAGTAGAATTAGTATACATGTACAGGTACCACTTCCTTTTGTGCTTGCTGGAAAATCACATAAATGCGTATTTTGTAATACAAGAAAATGTATCGAGAGATAAGTGAGGCCAGGATAGATGCTTTTATACATTCCCAATTACTTATACCCGTTGGATGAAAATGCTGTCGAAAGCATTTACTTGTGAAACGACTTAATCGAACTGTATATAACGATAACCGCAAGGTGCAAAAATATAAGGAGACTTGTATTATGTATATTCACTGAAACAATACACCGTCTTCAAAATTTGACTGATCGCGGGAATAAGCAGACGATAGTTCAGTATTAAAACATTTTCATTTGCATGCGAAGAAGGACTAATGTAGAAAATATAAAGAATTACTCAATTTCAAAATGATTAAAAGTATCAGACATAACTTACATGCTCGCTGCGTACAACATCAAACGAAGCAACGTCAGGTAAAGATACACAGTCACCTGCACTGCACACCAAAGACGGCCTATCGCAGGGGTTTATCATTTGGTTTACGCTATCGGAACTCTCATACTGAGAATAATTATGATGCAGAATCACATCTTCTTTTTGCCACCGTTGTCCCTGTGCTTCTGTGACTCTTTTATACTGTTTATACTTGGTAGACTTTACGATACGACCCTTTCTGCGGGATTGCTCCATAGTTGATAGCGATGTTAATCATTGCGACCGATTGTCGCAAAACAGAGAAATTTGATTAAATATTTATTTATGTGATTTTTAAATAAATCACTTTTTTTTTTGCTTAAAAATAAAATATCTTAAGTATTTCATCTGGCGGGACCAAATAAGAAATTTACATTTTACGACATGCATAATGTATGGAGACCCATTGACGACGTAAAATGCTGACAAGAATCCATCCTTAAGGATTTAATTCCAGAATGGAATGAAAAAAATCAGAAACGCAAATTTTCAGAAAATTCTGCTTAAAGCTCTGGGAATTTCAAAACCCCGGAACAGCTACTGTTTTGAACAACAGAACATCTACTCAGAGACCCAATTTCGCAAGACGGTCTTATAGCTACAAACCAAAAGAGGACAATTCAAGAAATGCGTCTACAAGTGCTAGAGCAGACAGAATTGGCTCCTTTCGGATCTCAAAGAAATCCAGTAAATGACTTGAGATTAGAACAGGTAAGCAAAATTGCAATGCTT
Organism: Saccostrea glomerata; assembly: GCA_003671525.1. Classification (NCBI taxonomy): domain Eukaryota; kingdom Metazoa; phylum Mollusca; class Bivalvia; order Ostreida; family Ostreidae; genus Saccostrea; species Saccostrea glomerata. The sequence continues at coordinate 73,349 of PRKT01000017.1, read as the reverse complement.
TTTTGGGCATTATCAATAATCAAAGAGGGTTACAAACTAGAATGTCTAATAAAAAACCCCATTTTTAGGGGTAAAGAAACCAACAATCCCTCAAATACAAAAACATTGTTTGTTAAGAGAGGAAGAAGATTTAATAGAAAAAAATGCAATAGAGCGGGATTAGTGCCCGTCTCTCAAATCAGAAGAGTCAAACAGGTTTTTACAGTACAATTCATGTTTTCTTGTCCCTAAAAGGGTGGCAAAATGAGACCCATCATAAATTTGGGACCCCTCAACCAGTATCTCAATGAGCAACATTTCAAAATGAACACTTTAAACAAAGTGTTAAATCTGGTGAAACCAAACGATTGGGCAATTTCAATCGATTTAACTGATGCATACATGTATCTACACATTCCAATATTTTTTCGAAGATTTTGTGTAGAAAACCAATGTTACATGTATCAATGGAAAACGATGTGTTTCGGACCAACATCAGCACCTCTAATTTTCACCAAAAACATTTTGGTGTCTGTAGTAGCAGCATATTTTAGAACACAATATTCGTCTTGTAGTTTATCTAGACGATTTGCTAATAGTAAACCAATCAAAAGAAATGTTATTTCAATATCGACAGAAGTGCCTGAATCTATTGGTTTCACTAGGTTTCATAATAAACAAAGATAAGTCTTGTCTAGAACCCACTCAGGAAATTGTATACCTGGGAGCTTTGTTTTTTTAGACAAAAAAAATGTGCTTCCATCTCAAGACAGATTGATACAATTGGAACAATCAACCCAAATGTTAATGCAGGATCAGAAGATAGCCGAAGATTTCCTCCAATGGTTGGTAATAGTAGCCTCATGCAAATGCTCGTCTTTATATGCATGAGGCCTGCTCAGTTACATCTACGAAGTTTTGGGAAAACAAGTTCTCTCGATTTGGAGAAAATAATCCCTATACACCACATCTAATACAACACCTACAATGGTGTTTATGTTCAGTGAACATTTCCAGGGGCAGATCTTTGCAACTAGAAGAAATTGGGGTGACCATAACCACAGATGCATCCTTGACAGGGTTGGGGGGTCACCTAAACAATCAAATAGTTCAAAGACATTGGGACAGTTGTCACAAAGGTCTTCATATCAATTGTCTAGAGATGGAAGCAGTGTTTATTTTAATCTATAACATTTTCAAAAACAAGTTCAAAACAGAACAGTTTTGATCAAATGCGACAATATGACAGTCCGTGAGTGGTTCAATACATCAAGAAACAGGGAGGAAACAAATTTCCACGTCTTTGTTATCAGACATGGGATTTGTGGAACTGGGCGATAGGTCACAATATCAAGCTGAAAGCTGCTCACATAGCAGGAAAATCAAATATTCTAGCAGAGCATTTGAGCAGGGTCAAGATTAGACAAACAGAATGGATGTTGAACAGACAAACTGTTCAGAGAATTTTTCTGTTAGAGGGTCAACCTCTGATAGACATGTTTGAATCTATTCACAATCGTCAAACTCTGATCTTTTGCACTGGGTTTCCTCACAGCCAAGCATATGCATTGAATGCCCTGACAGTATCTTGGGAGGGGATGTTTCTGTATGCTTACCCTTCGATTTGTCTAATTCCCAAAGTTCTTCACCACATCAGACAATTCAATTGTCAAGTAATTGATTATTCTGATAGCTCTCTGTTGGCCACGGAGACCTTGGTACACAGATCTACTTCAGCTTTTAATCTCAATACCAAAAAGACTTCCAAACATTCAAAATTTACTTCAACAACCAAACACAAAAATGTATCATCCAAATCCAGAAATATTTCAACTAACTGCATGGCTTCTATAGACAGAGGTTTCAAACAGAAAGGTTTTTCTAAAGACATTAGAACCTTTTGTTTTGTTTTGAACATATTTTATTGTATAAACAAAAGGATTGGAAAAAAGTTCTTTCAACTTACGAGTTCCTCTCCTTTTGGCAGCAAGTTGGCGAAAGGAACACAAATAGATTATTCCTGTAAATTCAAACAGTTCAGTAGCTGGTGTGGTTCAAAGGAAATTGATCCCTATTCAGTCTCTTTAGTTGAAGTAGCAAGTTTTTTGACAGATCTGTATACCAAAGGTCTTCTGTATAGAACTATTGCAGGTTACAGGTCAATGCTGTCCTCAGTACTACCTCCAGTGGATAATGTTTCTGTAGGGCAACATCCTTACATTATCAGACTCATCAAAGGAGTCTTTAACTCCAGACTACCAAAGTTGCTCCTTTTGAACCTATAAAAATGCATCATTGAAAAATTTGACATACAAAACTGTTTTTCTGATAGCTATTACTACTTTCAGGAGATGCAGTGATCTACAATCTCTCAGACACACTGTGGGAAGGATTTGTCAATGTTCAGAAAAAAGGAGTAACTTTCATCAGAGAAGGTTTGGCGAAGCAAGATAGACCCAACCATTATGGAACAAAAATATTTGTTCCCACATTTTAAGAAAACAAATTATTTGATCCAAAAAGATCTTTGTTTTTCTATTTGAAGAAAACAGAAGCTCATAGAAAAAAATGAAAACAGATTGCAATAAATTATTTTTGAGTTTACTTGAGCCACATCAAGCTGTGACATCTCAGACCATTTCAAAATAGATTGTCCAGACTACACATCTGGCTTATGAAAAAAAAATTCAAAGTGAAAGGACAAAGCACAAGTATAGGAAAAACACCAGAATTGCCTAGGTACAGGGGGCCGCCATTTTGGACATCCAAAGTTGTGCAGAAAAGAAAAGCTGACAGGAGTCCTGACTGGTCATTAACTGAAAATCTATGTGGTGGAATTTGACAGTGAAATATAAGTGTCAAAAATGAGGCGTGACTTATTAGAATAAGTGAAAGGATATAGGACTTATAAAGGAAGACTTGAGATGAGGGGTGATATTTTGCCGGACCATTTCATTCAGTGCGGATCTATACCAGTTGGAAACGGGCCAACATTCAAAGGCGAAAACGCCGCGGCAGTGTATATTTTACGTGGTGAAATTTTGATTGATTGATTGTATATTGTTTAACGTCCCTCTCGAGAAGTCTTCACTCATATGGAGACGTCTGGAATTTTGAAGAATAGGTGTTGAACTTTGCTTAAAAGTGACTGATTTTTTAAAAATTGATTATATAAATAAGTGACAGTGTTTAGAATTTGTATTGAAGTCTGTGGGAAAACATTTGGTGGTGTTTGTCCTATACAAAGAAGGCAAGAACCAGTTTATGAGGTAAGTGTAAGAAAATAGTTCATCTTTGGCGCCTTTTGACATTTTGATTCTAAAATGGATGCATTTTTTGAGAATAAAAAAAATTACATGTTAAAAGTGAGCGGGGCCCCCAGGGGGACACTTGTGTGTATTGAAAGGAAAGGATTTCCCCCCTCTGGCTATGGGTTACAAACTGTTTACTGGCCAGAGGAGGGTAGAAAGGTGGAAAAGGCACACAGAGTAGCCCTTATGACAGAGAGGAAACAGGCACGGAGTAAGTTTCCACGTGACAATGTGGAGTGCAGCCACTTGTGTCATAACAAGCCCCCAGCTCTTGGTGTTAGAGTCCCACTCTGTCAACCAGGAGAGGATTTATTGCCAGTTGCAGGGGCTATGCAGCAAGTCACACATGCCCTTGTGCATTTTATGTAATTATATTCTACATGTAAATTTTATTTCATTTATTTAGGGGTTTTGAATAGCTGTGCTCATTTTTTTTTTTTTTGCTTAACTTGTTAGATTTTTGTTCTTTAATTAAGAAATGAATTTTTATTTTTGAAGATTCATGAGGTTATGAACTACGACGCTTCACGCCGGCATATTTCATGAAGCGCGTTAGCGCTTCATGATAAATATGCCGGCGTGAAGCGTTGTAGTTCATATATCTCATGAATCTTCAAAAAAATAAATTCATTTCTTTTATTTTAACATTATTTTTCTGATGATTTGTCATAGATTTACGCCGTTCAACTGTCATTTTTAAAACAAAACAGTGTGCACTATATTTTTCGGCGTCAAGAGCGGTATTATGACGTAACAATAGAGATATCCATGCTTATTCGTGAGACATACCTAATGTAGTTCATGTGAAAATGAACTGCATTTTTTTGTAAAGAATCAAAGGGGATATTTATTGGAAATGTAATTATATAAACTTGATTGATTGATTGTATATTGTTTAACGTCCCTCTTGAGAATTTTTCACTCATATGGAGACGTCACCGATGCCGGTGAAGGGCTTCAAATTTAAACCTATACTCGGCACTCAGGGCCATTGAGCAGTGAGGGTTCTTTATCGTGCCAACGCCTACCGTGACACGGGACCTACGTTTTTAAGGTCATATCCGAAAGACCCGTGACTTTCACTTCTAGTGCCGAGCGCTTGGCGAAGGAACAGTCACTACCTTTGTTTACGTATTAGGTATGACGCGGCGCCGCGATCGAGAATCGAACCCGGGCCTCCCGATCACGAAGCGAACGCTCTACCACTAGGCTACTGTGACCGGTATATATATAAACTTGAAAACATATTCTTTCTGTAGTTTACTTCCTCCTGATGCTGTTCATAAAGTTTATCTTTTGATTACTCTAATATTTTTATATTTTTTTTTATTTCTGATAGATTTTTTGCCTCTCATAGTTATTTTGAATATTTTTTCAGAGATTGACTAACCCTCCCCCTTCTCGGATGGGGGCACCCACACCAGCACATAAGACCTTTATGGATTCCCCAGGGCTATTATTTGTACTGTGAGCTGCATTGTGCGCCCGACCGTGGAAGTTGCGTGCTAAAGTGACATTCTTAGGCAGTGACCGCCTTATAGTCTATTGAAGTTTTCCACTTTCTGCGTATTTGTATTGGACTTTTGCGAAGACACTGACTTTTACAGTTGACGGCTTACTTGGACATTTAAGCCCGAGTCATATACGGAGGTATGGAATTGAAATTATATAAGAAAACATTCATTGAGGTGAAAGTTATTGTATTCGGGGCTTTGAAATAATTTATCAAACAAAAAATATAATTTGGGGTAGAATAAAATTTATTTAGATACTTTATTCACGACAATTAACATTTCTTTTTATTTTCAACAACAAAGAAATGAAATAAAGAAGAAGACACATTTCGATAGATAAACTCGGCAGGAGTTAGTCAAGACTGGAATGGAGGGTGTTGAGGGTAGGAATATTGCCGTTTCCTTCCCATACAACATAAAATGATCTTAAAATAGCCCGTTATTACCGCTTTGTTAAAAGTTAAGATCAATATTTTTTCACAAAAGAGCTCCCGTATATTTTCCAGGTGTAAAAGTAAGCCGTCAACCGTAAAAGTCAGTGTCTTCGCAAAAGTCCAATAAGAATGGATTTGTCTAGCACCGACTGGGCAAGCCGCCTATTGACACAGGTCCTGAGAATCCCTGCATTGGCCCTGGAGTATGGAATTTTGAAGTTTCCATCAAGGTAAGCACTTTTAGTAAGCCAACTTTTCTTTCCACCCTTGCATACTAAAGAGTGTTTCTTGCATAAGGCATGTTCACCCATGTAGCAGCAAATTATAGCATCACTCACATAAAGAATTACTTCTTAATTTTGCTTGCATGACCTGTGCATTTTATTTGTGCCTGATTTATTTCACCAGTGCATCTGTCTGTAAAATCTATAGCAAAGTTATGCAGCAGTTTGGTTCTTTCAGCTTTTGTATTTTTAGGCATAATTTTCTGTAAAGAATCATCTTTTTTAATGGCCTTTCTAACATTTCAGCAAGATGCCGAGTGTCAGCAAAATGTCATGGTTTGTCTTGTAGTTTGCCCTCGGCATACAAAGACGCTGCGATCTTGAATATGGTACTGTCAGGGTCCGACGTAATGTCCTTGACATTTAAATCATTTTCGAGAATGTCTTCTATGCCCTCTTTGGCCCTGTGAATTCGTCACCAATGTTTTTGGTCATGGGTATATTTGCCCCACATGTCTGCTCAGTGCAGACATGGCTTGGATCGTTCTTGAGGTGCTGTCGCTCGGGACATATCTTGTGTCTGGTCATTAGGGATATTATCTCGTGACTACTTGTCACATCTTCTGCAAGTGCGAAGACGGTTTGAGTAGCAGGCTGAAAGGGGGTTTCTCCCACCCCGGAGTAGAGGGAGTTTTTGTACATCTCATCGCACTGAATACCTATGTTGTTTGGGTTTGGGGCCTTTCGCAATTTATTTATATTAACTATTATCTTACACCTTTTTTCATACCACTTTTATTCAATGTAACTACTTTTTGCATGACGGTGTTACTTGTTTTTTGTAGTGAAGACTCAGAAGGAGGTGGAGTGTTGGTGGCCATAAGAATTTTCGTAGCGATAAACTGTCAATGGGGGTTTGAATTGTATTGAACAACTCGCTTGTCTTTCCGAGATGGAGCAGTCTGTGGGAGTCTGAATCATACCTGCCGAAACCAGTTTTATATCTCATCACTTGCTATCCAGGTAAATTCATTTTCAGAAATTAGAGTTACTCCCCTTAGACTATACTTGTTTTCAGAGTTGAGCCAAAAGACTCATCACAGTCTATAGAAACTACGTTTTGTAACTTATCAATTTAGAGAATTAAATAGTCAAGAGTTTATTAAGCTGATTAATTTGACAGGACTTAGGTATACCCCTTATTTCAACCAAATTGTCCTTATTTGGCCCCATTCTAATAATTTGAAAAATTATTAAATACTTCAAGAGGTTTAATTTCATTGTTTATCAAATGTTAAAGAACTGTGGATATTACCCCAGGGATTCGGCCTGCATCAAAGCCTCAGAATTCTCTTCCTTTTTCAGGGGTCTTGGCCACAGCAACCGGTGGCACCCAGGCCGCAGCATCATTTCCTGCTCCTCACTCACAGCCCCTCACTCACCGGGTACAGTGTACAATATACCTTGAATGTGAAAATTACATGTAATCCCTCAAATTCTCTTCGAAACATAAGAAATAACACTGTTACTCAGTTAATTACATATTTTATTTCAATAAGCACTGTAAGAAGTCCTTAGAAGATCACTTTCAATGCATTTACATGTCACAGTTGCATTCATTCTTTGTAGGGGGGGGTTACATTAAATAGACAGTAATAATTTACATGTTTTTACATGTAATTTCTTCATGTTACACATTTTATATGAACAATATACATGTACATGTTATCTAAATGTCAAAATGACGACTTTTTCACTTTGTTATCCATTTGGTTCTAGGAAAATCATCAGAATTGCCTAGTACAGGGTCCGCCATTTTGGACACCCAAAGTTGTGCAGAAAAGAAAAGCTGACAGGTGTCCTGACTGGTCATTAACCGAAAATCTATGTGATAGAATTTGACAGTGAAATATAAGTGACAAAAATGAGGCGTGACTTATTAGAATAAGTAAAAGGATATAGTAAGTTGACTTGAAATGAGGAGTGATATTTTGCCGGACCATTTCATTCAGTGCGGATCTATAGAAGTTGGAAACGGGCCAGAATTCAAAGGCGAAAACGCCGCGGCAGTGTATATTTTTCGTGGTGGAATTTTGCAGAGGTGTTGAACTTTGCTTAAAAGTGACTGATTTTTTGAAAATTGATTATATAAATATTTAAAGTGACAGTGATTAGAATTTGTATTGAAGTCAATGGGAAAACATTTGGTGGTGTATAATATTTTTATTTTAAAATTCATATATTTTTATTACCTTTTTATATTTCCTTCTAGTCTATTTTTACAATTTTTGTTCCTGTGACAGGAAAAATTTATATATTTTGAAAATATTATAAACTAGTGCTAATTGTAACGGGAACCGTTACAGATGTTCCCCAAACGCTCCCCAACTCGCTTTAGGTGCCATATTCCATTTAGGCCCTATTAAATAAGACAACATCTGTGCATTTTTGCCTTTAACAACGTTTTACCAGAGGGATACCAATTATATTCAAATTTTAATATTGCAGGCGTGCGCACGTGAATGCACGTGCGCAATGATCATATCATCTTGCCTACAATTTTCTATATATTTAGATATACTATATATTAAACCATTTAGTCCAAAAGTATTAAAAATCACTCATTCAAGTGTATTTTTAATTTCACTCGTTCCAAATGCTCGCACGTGCGTGCACGTGCATGATGTTTATACCTTCTTGTAGGAGGCACATATATCTATCTATATTCTAAATCCCATCCTGTTTGGTTGAAAACCAAGGGAATTATAGCCATTTCAAGTTTCGGCCAATCAGATTGCAGCACACGTGCATGCGCGTGATTTCATGAATTTTTTTCTAAATCATATTGTAGGATATCCCAATGCATGACTATGTTTTAAATTTCAAAGCATTTCGTAAAACACAAACAAGATATAGCCATTTAAAGTTTCAGCCAATCAGGTTGCAGCACACGTGCATGCACGTGATTTGTTGAATTTTTTTGTATATCATATTGCAGGATAACCTAATGCAAGACTATGTTTTAAATTCCAAAGCATTTCGTCAAAAAACAAAGGAGATATAGCCATTTAAAGTTTCAGCCAATCAGATTGCAGCGCACGTGCATGCGCGTGATTTCATGAAATTTTTTTCCATACTATATTGTAGGATGTCTTAATTCATGACAACGCTTAAAATTTCAAAGCATTTCGTCTAAAAACAAAAGAGAAATTGAGGTTTTTGTTTCAGCCAATCAGAGCAAGGGTCACGTGCATGCGCGTGAGTTCGTGCTAATTTGACAGTGTCACATTATTAACACTATTAATATATCCTTATGCAATGAGTTTCAAAGCATTTCATCTAAAAATCTAAAAGTTATGGCGATATTAAGTATATCAGTCATTTCACTCACTTCACGCGCACGCACGTGCATGCGAATGCGCGAAAAATGACCTTCGTTCCGCACACCTACACTACACACCTATTAACCCTAAAAAGGTTTTAACTTAGTTGGGTGAACAGTTTCTGAGAACACTCGCGGACAAAAAAGTACCGGAGAACAAAGAAGAAAAAAAAGAATAATAATAATAACTAGTGCTAATTGTAACGGGAACCGTTACAGATGTTCCCCAAACGCTCCCCAACTCCCTTTGGTGCCATATCCTCTGTTAGCTTCATTAAATAAACAAAGACAAACACTGTGCACTTTTGACTTTAACAACGTTTCCCCAGAAGAATACCAATTACATTCAAATTTTAGCATTGCACCCGTGCACATGTGAATACATGTGCGATATGACTATATCATCTTGTCTACACAATCTATATATTTTGATATACTATAATATGAAAGCATTCAGTCCAAAAGTATTAAAAATCACTCATTCAAGTGTATTATTAACTTCACTCGTTCTAAATGCACGCACGTGCGTGCACGTGCATGTTTACCATACCTTCTTGTCGGAGTCCATTATACCTATCTGTATTCTAAATCCCATCCTGTTTGATTGAAAAATAAGGGAGTTAAAGCCATTTCAAGTTTCAGCCAATCAGATTGCAGCACACGTACATGCGCGTGATTTCATGATTTTTTTCTATATCGTATAAAAAAAAAAAAAAAAAAAAAAAAAAAAATCGCCAGTATGTCGAAAAAGATGTGCGATCGTCAATTCTGTCAGCAGTTCACTACAATATCTGACAACGATCGTACTACAAAGATTGTCGTTCCTTATTCATGATCTTCCGGGTTTTTTTTTTGCTGTCAGTCGCTAGGGGGCGACATGCAGCCTAAACAAACAAAATGGCATTAGACCAGGATGGTGGTGAGACGCTGAGAGGTAAAAAACAAACATTGTCACTTTATCTGTCAGAATATCTGACGTTAGCAGCAAATGACGATAGAAACAATGAATGCAGAAAAACCTTTTTATAATATTTTCAGTAATGATTTTAATTCTGGCGGAATGAAATTATGTAAAAAACATTCTTCCCATGTTCACGTTTGTGACCTAATCGGCGTTCATCGAATTTTACAACATGCATATGTTGCGAGTGTCTTTCTTTGACAGAAGAAATAGTTGCGATCGTTATGTTATTGACAGGAATTACGTTGCTATCATCTGCTTTTGACAGAATAGTTAATTAGTTAGGATCTAACACAGTGTTAACCTAACCACTGTGTTAAATTTAATCAATTTTTGAACAATAAGCCCCAGGTAGTCCAATGGAAAGAATAGCATTAGACATCATGTCGGGGTTATCACGCAGTAACTCTGGAAACAAGCATATCTAAGTAATTGGAGATTGATTAACTAAATAGTTTGATGCCTACCCGATTAAAGACATGGAAGCTTAAACAGTAGCTAAGGTTCTTGTTGAAAGATTTTTATCTGTGTTAGGTGTACCAAATCAAATTCACAGTGATCAAGGAACCTCATTTGGCTCCTTAGTATTAAAGGAAGTTTGTAAATTATTCACGCTTCCACGCTCCGCCCACCGATGGCAACGAAAGTCACGTGGTTGCAGCCTCCGACAACCTAACTTAAACAACATGGATGCGATTTACAGAATTGCATGGGAAAAAAGTTCAATGAGCTTTTTTGCTCACAAATTTTTACAGGATTTTTTGTCGAAAGTCATATAAGTTTAATTGAGGTTTCAAACACAACATTTTAGTAAGTAGAAATGGGAAGGAAGAGTGATTTAACCGCTCGATCCGTATGCAACCGACTTGAAGGTCAGTTTAACTGTCGCCGGACAGTGTTCTACAGAGTAGTTAGATCGGAAACGTAGACCAATCTTAATATTGTTTATAATAAAATCGACAAATTTTGTGAAGCATTGCAATCTTAACCGCCAAGATTTCCTCCAATATTTAATCCTTTGTTACCGACGGCGACGTTGGACAAAATTATTTTGTTGTTATTGCAATCATGAATGTAGGTCTATTCAATGTGTTACTAGCATTTATTCACCCCATCACTTCCTCACACAATAATTTTGATTTGAACAAACTGATAATATTTCTATTTAATTATTTTCAATATTTGCTCTAAAATCTCTACGCTGCTTACTTACAGGTCTGATTTTGAAAAGAATTTAGGGAAATGAACCTTGTACGATATTTTTTAGAATCATTTTCTAGCATGATTTTCAAGTAAATTGTAAACGGAAAAATAAATCTAGATCTCTGCTCCTGGGACTGTCAGGTTGACAGCAACTTGTCCATGCCTATTTCGTTTGTGTACGAAGTGACTGGACACCCTATGTTATTTACCTGAAAAAAAGTTTTGTTTACAATAAAACAAACGATATTTTTCAGTGAAAAGGAGAATTCATGATGAAGTTTGGAGCTTAGATGATGGTATGGATTTAAAACCCATTAAAGAAGACAAACAAGCTGATGAAACTATTAAATTAATAGTCTCCTTTAAAGTGATCATTTTGCACGTCTTGTTCCCAAAGTTCAAGTAAATGTTATAACAAGGAAATTGATTGCTTGGAAATAATGGGAAAATGATTGTTTTATAAAACAGAATTTCGTTTCCTTTTTATACCTCCGCTTGAAAAGTGGGAGGGTTTATAGTAACCCATGTCCGTTCGTTTGTCACGCTTTTGGATACCCATTCTTAATTTGATTGATTTTAATTTGATTGGCTGGTAAGAAAACTAATATACAATTAATTACCCCTTTTGAGGTCAACATGGTGAAATAAGGACCCGAAACCTGGTCCACGAGGTGACCTGACCTGACCGAGGCCGCGTGTACTGAATGAAATTGAATTTAAAGATTCTTTGTTAAATAATGACATTGTGCATCTCGATCCTACTTTACTTTTTGATTGGACACATATTTTTTGGTTTCTCAGGCAAAACATTGAAACTGCCATTTTTTCCCTATGAAGGGTACCCGTCTCTTCTCCACTCCACTTATCTACTCCTCCAATACCACTGAATAGAATTTAATGATAATTGCGCAGCTTTTTTTTTAGCCTACTGGTCAGAGACCAGAAGAGCTTATGCGATAGTAACGCGTCCGTAGTCCGTCCGTCTGTCTGTAAACAATTTTTCAAAATGCTACTCCTCCTACAGTTTTGGCCTGATTTCAGTAGGCCTATAACTTGGCACACAAGTAGAGTACACTAAGGTGCATAATTCTGTGTAACAGTTTTTGATTTCAATGAACGGTGTTGCCGTTGTTACTAGAAATAGTTTTTTTTTTTGGAAAATCATTCAAAATGCTACCCTTTCTACAGTTTTGGTCTGATTTCAATATAACTTGGCACACAAGTAGACTACACTAAGATACATAAATCTGTTTATCAGTGTTTGATTTCGATGAAAGGTGTTGCCGTGGTTACTAAAAATAGAAATTTCTTTGAAAAATCATTCAAAATGCTACTCCTCCTACAGTTTTGATCTGAATTCAATATAACTTGGCACACAACTAGACTACACTAAGATACATAATTCTCTTTATCGGTTTTTGATTTCAATGAACAGTGTTGACGTTGTTACTAGAAATAGAATTTTTTTTGGAAAATCATTCAAAATGCTACTCCTCCTCCTGTTTTGGTCTGATTCCAATATAACTTTGCACACAAGTAGATTACACTAAAATACATAAATCTGTTTATCGGTTTTTGATTTCGATGATCGGCGTTGCCGTGGTTACTACAATTAGAAATTTCTGTGAAAATCATTCAAAATGATAGTCCTCCTACAGTTTTGGTCTGAATTCAATATAACTTGGCACACAAGTAGACTTTACTTAGATACATAATTCTGTGCATCTGTTTTTATTTTGATGAGCGACAAGGATCATTTTTCTATTGATTGCTGTATTAAAGTTTCACTTCCAAACTGCTACTTTTCTCTTACTTCGTTTCAAGTATAAACCAGTAGAGCTACAGTCTCGACAGAGACTTCTGGGTTAATCATTCATACTGATATTGTGCACCTTTTTTTAACTTTCTGATCCAATACTTATTTCGGGTCTCCCTATACAAAACATTGACATTGCCTTCATAACCTTATGGGAGATGGGAGTATCTCATTTAGTGAGCTTACTGTTCACAGTACCTCTAGTTTTACAGTAAATTTATTAGTATTTCAAAGTAAAAAAAAATAAATGTGAATTACCGAGTAGAGTCAGTAGGCTGTTGTTGCTTAGATAAGTGATGTGGCCCCCCGCGATCCTCTATTTTTAGTACGACAGGGTTCGTTGTTCTTTTTTCCTAGAAAAATCTTAGATCTCAATTTATTCATTTTTTTTATGTTAACTCAAGTTGAGAGAAACTATAACCAATTATTGTATCAGAAATAAATAAAACAAAATAATACTGTTTATAATTAAAATGCTTTTCCAAGATTTTTTAATACATTTTTTTCAAAGTGCGTTAAGAGTCTCCCTTGTAGTTGGAAAATTGGAGTGAAATTACTAATACGGTAATAAATTAATTTATGCGAAAACATGTGTTTAAGTAAATATACGAGTTATATAAAATGTGTCCACAAGGAAGAGTTGTCATTCTCATTTTTAGCTCTACTGGTCAGAGACCAGAAGAGCTTATGCGATAGTAATGCGTCCGGCGTCCGTCCGTCTGTCCGTCTGTCTGTAATCAATTTTTCAAAATGCTACTCCTCCTACAGTTTTGGTCTAATTTCAATATAACTTGGCACACAAGTAGACTACACTAAGATACATAATTCTGTGTATCGGTTTTTGAATTCGATGAACGGTGTTGCCGTGGTTACTAAAAATAGAAATTTCTGTGAAATTCTTTCAAAATGCTACTCCTCCTACAGTTTTGGTCTGATTTCAGTATAACTTGGCACACAAGTAGAATACACTAAGATACATAATTCTGTATATCGGTTTTTGATTTCGTTGAATGGTGTTATCGTGGTTACTAAAAATAGAAATATCTGTAAAATTGTTTCAAAATGCTACTCCTCCTACAGTTTTGGTCTGATTTCAATATAACTTGGCACACAAGTAGACTACACTAAGATACATAATTCTGTGTATCGAATTTTAATTTTGATGAACGGTGTTGCCGTGGTTACTAAAAATAGAAATGTCTGTAAAATTGTTTCAAAATGCTACTCCTCCTACAGTTTTGGTCTGATTTCAGTATAACTGGCACACAAGTAGACTACACTAAGAACATAAAGAGACTTTATCAACAATCATTATTCTATTTAATGCTGTTTATAAAGTTTCAAATCCCAGCTGCTTAAGTACTTTCTCTTCCTTTGCTATAAGTTCAAACCAGTAGAGCTTCAGTCTCGACAGAGACTTCTGGTTATTATTTTCTAAAGGAAAAAATATTCAACAACTTAGTATTCAGTTAAATTTATACTATATTTTACGATTTAGAAGATGTGCTTCCTAACGAAACAACTTTGATAACAATTTAAGAGGTGAAATTCTCGCTGCAAGAGCAAGCTTCTGTGTAATTTTCATGGGAGCAAAGAATACAAATTTGGACATGACTCCAACCTCATGTTCAGATGGACATAATATGATATCTGCTGAATTTTTCGTTACGAAAATTTTTTTCGAAGAAAATGTGTCCTCAAGAGTTACAGGATCTAAGAGAGATCCAGAGAGAGACCGAAAACATTTTAACTCAACGCTCTCTTTAAATGCTACCACAAGAATGTCTTCTGCTAAGATGAACGATGTCGGAGAGCTTGAATTAGCAGCTTCCCATAGTAGATTTCCGTTGATATCGAGGCACGTTACTGTATTGTTAACTTGATCAGCTACAAAAATAACTGTCGCAGTCGAATTCAGCAGAACTCTTCCGGGAAAATTAAACCTTGAACACTTAATAGATTTTGCCATCTTTCTTTTCATATCATATAACTTCAAAAAAGGTTTTTGAGCGCAAACCACACTTTGTAAATTACAGGACATCAAAAGCCTATTACCACTGCACGAAATGCCGTGGATGGTCGTTTCCTCTTTGTACTGAAAATCAAGACATCTTTCGACATCTTCTTTTATATCCGTATTATCTACAAAGCAAAATATGGCTTTGAATCCACAGGACGTGATGATTTCATTTCCATCAGCAGTTGTGACATCTGCAAACGACTCATCAAATTCCCTCAAAAATAAGAATAAACCGTCTGGTCGTAGAACAAGAATCTTCCCACATTCAGTTACAATAACTATCCTGCCACCCTCAATAGTTGTTATCCCAGTGCATATTAATTTTTCAGCGGTCGTTTTTTGTGTCTTCAAATTTCTGTGTGTAGATAAGGACTTGCATTGCGGTCCATCAGATTCAGAAATAAGATTACCCATCTTTACTGTTTTACCTGGCATATATTTCTCTCCCTCTGTTCTTGTGTCAACTTGATAATTAGCTTTGGTTCTCATTGGGATATTCAAATTCGGAGCTGATGTAAAAAAGGGACGATATTGCTCCTTCGAGTAAGAAGATAGAAACTTTGTCTCATATTCATTTCCTCTATTATTCGTGATATCTGTAACTCTAAAAATATTTTCCGTGCTTTGAAATCTTCGTGTAGTTAACGCCTTGTATAATTTTGGCCCTTCTGATTCCAATTTAGAATCATCCATAGTTTCTCTTACACTTGACAGATATTTTTTGTTCTCTTCCTTCCTGTTTTCTTGAAAGGTATTTGCAACTCCTTTGAAATATGGAACATTGGCTTCCTTTGAGAAGGAAGTTGTCTTATATTCTTTGTCTCTTTCTTTTCTGGACGTATTTCCTTTGACATCTCTACTTTTTACACAATCTGCAACTTCATGAATATTTTCCATGCTTTGAGTTCCATGTGTAAATAATGCCTTGTGTAATTGTGCCCCACCTGATTCCAATTTAGAATCATCAAGAGTTTCTCCAATACTTGACAAATAATTCCCGTTTTCTCTCCTACTATCATCTTCAGTAGTATAAGGAGCTGCTTTTAAGAAAGGAAGACTAGGTTCTCTTAACATTGTCACATATTCATTGTCTTTGTCTTTTTTGCACATTTTCCCACGACCATTATAATTTCTACTGTTAATAGACTTATGAACTTGACGAATATTTTCCGTGCAATGAAATCTTCGTGAAGCTAACGGCTTGTATAATGGTGGTCCACCTGATTCAAATTTAGAATCATTCAATGATTCACTTGACAAATATTTCATTTTCTCCTTCCTTCTGCTATCCTGGAAGATATTTGAAGCTGCTGTAAAATAAGAAGGATGACGTTCTATTGAGTGAGAAGATGGAAACACTGAATTATCTCTATTTTCTCTTTCTTTTTTGTTTATGTGTCCCTGATCTTGAAAGATATGTGGAGCTGCTTTGAAATAAGGAAGCTTAGATTCCCTTGTAGTTGAGTAGGAAGATGGAGGCTTTGTCTCAAATTCATATTTTCTTTCTTTTTTGCACACGTTTCCTTTGTCATGATAATTTGTACTTTTCAAACAACATGTAACTCTACAAATATCTTCCATGCTGTGAAATCTACGTGTAGTTAACGTCTTGCATATTTGCAGTCCACACGGTTGCAATTTAAAATCATCTATGGTTTCTTCCGTGAAATATTTTCTTTCCTCATTTCTTCCTTTGTCTTGAAAAAAAAGTTGTTTTTCGGTTTGGGAAGTAACACTGGAAGCTGCTTTGAAAAGGGGAACATTAAGTTCATTTGAGTAGGAACATGGAAACACTGTCTCATATTCATGGTGCCCATCCTCATCACAGACGTTTTCGTGTTCATAACAATTTGTACTATTAAAGCTATCTGCATTTATATAAATAGTTTCGGTGTTATTACAATCTGTATGTTTAATGTCTGTGTATGATTTTCGCTGAGAACATTGTACGTAATAGGAATCCTTTTTTTCGGCACAGACATGAGGCTTATTCATACTGACTTTGTCTGGCTTCTTATACGCGACTGTGTTGATATATTCATGTTCCATTTTCTTTTAAGTATACTCGTATTCTAATGGAATTGGTTTTCTGTTTATCAAGAACTACATGTATTTGTCGTATTGTGTCACTAGCATAAGGAATTTCGGTTTTTTCTCTATTCACGTTGGGTTCACATTGATTTGGTCATTGTCCATTGATAAAAAGTTACCTACAACAGGCAATTAATGTATTTAATAAAAGATATTAAGTTTGGAATGATTTCAAATGAAGACTTCTATAAACAAGAGGCCCATGGGCCTTATAGGTCACCTGAGCATCATGCAACAACTTTCCAACGATTGAATTTGCTTTATGTTTTAAACAATATGTTATGGCATTCACAATTTTGAAAGAAGCACCATTGCTTATCATAACTATAAATTTAGCATGCTTACTTCGGTTACCTAATACCCATAGACAGACACCCTTACTTATCAAAATGTTTAATCGATATCAAGGAGCGGATTAGTTAAAATGGTAGTTCATTTGCTTAATACATAGGAGCAGAGAAGAAGATTTTCAAAGAATTTCTGCATTCTCTCCATATAATCAATAGAGACCTACCGGTCACGGTAGCCTAGTGGTAGAGCGTTCGCTTCGTGATCGGGAGGCCCGGGTTCGATTCTCGTTTGCGGCGCCGCGTCATACCTAAGACGTAAACAAAGGTAGTGACTGTTCCTTCGCCAAGCGCTCGGCACTAGAAGTGAAAGTCACGGGTCTTTCGGATATGACCTTAAAAACGTAGGTCCCGTGTCACGGTAGGCGCTGGCACGATAAAGAACCCTCACTGCTCAATGGCCCTGAGCGCCGAGTATAGGTCTAAATTTGAAGCCCTTCACCGGCATACGGTGACGTCTCCATATGAGTGAAAAATTCTCAAGAGGGACGTTAAACAATATACAATCAATCAATCAATCAATAGAAACCCACCCTAACACCAGAACCCCTTGCCCTAGGGTCATAAAATTCACAATTTTGGAAGAGGCATTCTTCCTCATCATAACTATGTACTTAATTACATGTAGTTTATTTAATATCCAGGAGCAGAGAAGTAGATTTTCAAAGGTGTAATGTATTTTCACCACCCTAACACCAGAACCCGACCCTGGGGCCATAAAACTCAAAATTTTGGAAGAGGCATTCTTCCTCACCATAACTATATTATACTTAGTTAGTTTCTTTAATAAGCAGGAGCAGAGAAGAAGATTTTTTAAAGAAATAATGCATTTTCACTATATAATCAATACAGCACCCACTAACACCAGAACCCCTGACTCTGGGGCCATAAAATTCACAATTTTGAAAGAGGCATTCTTGCTCTTCATATCTATATACTTAGTTAGTTTGTTTCATACCTAGGAGCAGAGAAGATATTCTCAAAGAATTTCTGCATTTTCTCTATATAATCATTATACAGCCCCGCCCTAACACCTGAACCCCTGACCCTGGGGCCATAAAATTTAAAATTTTGGAAGAGGCATTCTTCCTCATCATAACTATATACTTAGTTTGTTTAAAACCCAGGAGCAGAGAAGAAGATTTTTAAAGAAATAATGCATTTTCACTATATAATCAATAGAGCCCCGCCCTAACACCTGAACCTTGGGCCATAAAATTCACAATTTTGGAATAGGCATTCTTCCTCATCATAACTATATACATGTACTTAGTTAGTTTGTTTGATACCCAGGAGCAGAGAAGAAGATTTTCAAAGAATTTCTGCATTTTCTCTATATAATCATAATAGAGCCCCGCCCTAACACCTGAATCCCTTACCCTGGGGCCATAAAATTCACAATTTTGGAAGAGGCATTCTTCCTCATCATAGCTATGTACTTAGTTAGTTTATTCAAAACCCAGGAGGAGAGAAGAAGATTTTTAAAGAAATAATGCATTTTCACTATATAATCAATAGAGCCCACCCTAGCACTAGAACCCCTGGCCCCGGGGCCATGAATTTCACAATTTTGGTAGAGGACTCAATGGTCATTACATTCATGCTAACAGTTTGACTGCTTGATGTCAAGCAGTAAAGAAGAAGATTATTAAAGATTGCATTAATTTTAGTGGTTTTTGCCCCGTCCCTCAGGACCCAGGGGGGCAGGGACCATGAAATTTACCTATAGATGCTTTATGCCAAATTTGGTGGAAATCGGTTGAGTGGTTGCAGAGAAGACGCTAAAAATGTTCAAATGTTAACACACGACGCACACCGCACGACGACGGACGAAAACAGATAGCAATAAGTCGCCTGAGTTTACTCAGGTGACCTAAAAACTACAGAATAAAATGCTCCAAAGTAAAATGACAAAAAAATTCCTGATCACAAATAATTCACTGAATTGACAGACAATGGACAAGCATTTTTCTCTCCTAGTATAATCTTGTATTTTAAAATAAAGTAACGATTTTGTTGTGTATGAATAAAAAGTACTCAGTATTACAACTATAATCCAGAAAATTCGTAGTAGAAATGTTCGAAAGTAAAACCCGCTCATTAGTATCGCCTGACCGTGTTCAGTGTTCTGTTCAGAGTTTGACAAATTAAATATACCATTGAGACGTAAACTGTTTTGTGAACATGGCACGAGCTCTGTTGTTGCTAATGTTTACGATTCACTGGGTGTGTTCATTAGTTTGATCTACACACACCAAGGAGCACGGATTAACAACATTTTGAGCCGTTTTTTACTTTCTCATATTAATATTTCTATTCTGACATTTCTGGATTATAGTTTAAATATTTTTCATTAATACACAACAAAATGGCCAATTAAGTATAAACGGTGCATAGACACAGATATGAAGTTAATATTTTCTGTATAATATCACGACTTATGTATTTTAATAGCATTTCACACAAAAATATATTAAAAATCTTATTTCATCTAAAAGGTAAGGAAACTTCAAATTTCTGGATTGGTTCGATTGACACATCCTTGCACTTTCACAAATTTTAATTTTATTCTTTATAGTAAGGAAAAGAGGCAATCTTGTTAAAACTTTAATATGAACTTCAAATCTGTGTCTATTCAACTGAAGGAATAAAATTAAAATTTTTTATTAAAGTGCATGGATGTGCTTATCAAACGCGTCCAGCAATTCTCAGTTTCACTAAGTTCGAGCTAAAATAGGATTTTTATTATGTTAGTACAAAATGCTATAGCAACATAATAGTCGTGAAATTAAACAAAAACTTTTGAGAATATATTAACTTCGAATTCCAATCTGTGTCCAAGTACTTTTAAATTTGAATCATTTTAAAAATAGCATATTTGGTATACCGTATATTATATACCATATCATTGCTCAACCCTGAAACTTCAAGGCAAAGCCCAGATGCTATTTTGTCGGGGGATATTAATTAGGGTCTGTCCGTCCGTCTGTCTGTCTGTAACGCTTTCGTTTCCACACGATATCTCGAGAGCCCTTTGAGCTTTCGCAATGAAACTGCATAGCAACTCCCTAGGGACTAAAGAAGAACCCTATTGATTTTGAGGTCATAAGGTCAAAGTCACAAATTTGCATTCAGCTGTTATAACACTTTTGTTTCCGCGCGATATCTCGAGAACCCTTTGAGCTTTCGCAATAAAATTTTGCAAGGCAACTCCCTAGGGACTAAAAAAGAGAGATTTGAGGTCAAACGGTCAAAGTTCAAGGTCGTATATGAATACATTCTGTTTGTGTGTAACACTATCGTTTTCGGGCGATATTTCAAGAGGATTTTGAGCTTTTGCAATGAATTTTTACATCAAAACTTCCTAGGGCCTCTCTCACCCCTTTTAAAGTGTCCCGCCCCGTTTGTTTAATGAGTATTAAGTGTTACTTGGCATTATTTTTAGCACAGGCGCATGGTGAGAATTATTAAGTATAATACAGGTTGTCGGCGGACATTTCATTCTTATTACATCTTTTAGTCTAGAATTGATTAATAAAGGCTAAATTAATTTTCAACAGTAGAAAGAGGTTCCATGGTGTAGTGGTATGTCTCTCGCTTGACAGGCAAGAGGCCCCAGGTTCGATTCCCGAGTGATCCATTTTCTTTCTTTTTTTAAAATACTTTTTAGCTCTACTGGTCAGAGACCAGAAGAGCTTATGCGATAGTAATGCGTCCGTCGTCCGACCGTCTGTCTGTCTGTCTGTAAACAATCTTTCAAAATGCTACTCCTCCTACAGTTTTGGCCTGATTTCAATATAATTTGGCACAAAAGTAGACTACACTAAGATACATAATTCTGTGTATCGGTATCTGATTTCGATTAACGGTGTTGCCGTGGTAACTAAAAATAGAAATTTCTGTGAAATTCTTTCAAAATACTACTCCTTCTACATTTTTGGTCTGATTTCAATATAACTTAGCACACAAGTAGACCACACTAAGATACATAATTCCGTGTATCGGTTTTTGATTTCGATGAACGGTGTTGCCGTGGTTACTAAAAATAGAAATTTCTGTGAAATTCTTTCAAAATACTACTCCTTCTACATTTTTGGTCTGATTTCAATATAACTTAGCACACAAGTA
>PRKT01000017.1:39500-50047 GCA_003671525.1 Saccostrea glomerata | reverse complement strand
TCCTCCTACAGTTTTGGTCTGATTTCAGTATAACTTGGCACACAAGTAGAATACACTAAGATACATAATTCTGTGTATCGAATTTTAATTTTAATTTTGATGAACGGTGTTGCTATGGTTACTAAAAATAGAAATGACTGTAAAATTGTTTCAAAATGCTACTCCTCATACAGTTTTGGTCTGATTTCAATATAACTTGGCACACAAGTAGACTACACTAAGAACATAAAGAGACTTTATCAACGATCATTTTTCTATTTATTGCTGTTGTAAAATTTCAAATCCCAGCTGCTTAAGTACTTTTCTTTTCCTTTGCTATAAGTTCAAACCAGTAGAGCTTCAGTCTCGACAGAGACTTCTGGTTTCACTAAATGATAGTATTCAGCATCATGTGATATGACGTCTGGCTTGTACAAACTCATAAAATCATCATTACAGTGTTCTGTATAAAAAGAATCTTCTATAAACATAATAAAGATAATAAGCAATCAAATCATTATAATTATCCATATTTGCATTTTTAGGTCACCTAATTAAACTCAGGTGACCTATTGCTAACTTTTGAACATTTTTAGCTTTTTCTATGGAACCACTGAACCAATTTCAGCCAAATTTGGTATAAAGTATCTATGCATAAAGGGGAACAAAAATTGTGAATTTCATGGTCGCTTCCCCCCTGGGGCCTGAGGGGTGGGGCCAAACCCACGAAAATTAATGAATCTTAAAAATCTGCTTTACTCCTGGACATCAAGCAGTCAAATTGTTTGCATGATTGTAATCAGCATTGAGTCCTGTATCAAAATTGTGAAATTCATGGCCCTGGAGTCAGGGGCTCTAGTGCTAGGGCGGGGCTAAATAGATTATATAATGAAAAGCATTATTTCTTTGAAAATCTTCTCCTCTGCCTCACGGGCATTGAATAAACTTAATAAGTACATAGTTATCGGGTTGAATAAGGCTGCCTCTTCAAAAATTGTGAAATTCGTGGCCCCAGGGTCAGGGGTTCTTAGGTGCTAGGGCGGGGCTATATAGATTTTATTGAAAATGCATTATTTCTTTGAAAATCTTCTTTGCTCCTGGGTATTTAACAAGAGGCCCATGGGCCTTATAGGTCACCTGAGTATCATGCAACAACTTTCCAACAATTGAATTTGATTTATGTTTTAAACTAGAGGCCATGAAATTCACAATTCTGAAAGAGGCACCATTGCTTATCATAATTATACACTCAGCATGCTTATTTTGGTAAATACCCAGAGGTATATCAGAGTAATAAAAGAAAATGCATTTCCACTTTTAGTGAATTTCAGGGCCCCTGGGTCATAGCTTCTTGTGCTAGGGCGGGTCCACAGTTGAGCTCCCCATCCCACAGGAACCAGACCCTGGGGCCACATCTTTCAAAATTTTGGACATTTTTAAAAATTTTATTTCATTATGCTGTTGATTTATACAGAAGTGCAGATTTCACAGCATTAAATTATTTCAGACTACGTTACCCCCCACCCCAGTACCAAGATCTGTACCAGGGGCCAGGAAATTAACCATTTTTGGAAGAGACAGGGTTTTTTTTTGTCTTAGATATACACTAAGATCATTGGCATTATACCCAACAACAAAGGAATATTTTTTCAAAGAATTCATGCATTTTCACTATATAACATTAAAGCCCCGCCCTAACACAAGAAGCCCTGACCCAGGGGCCCTGAAATTCAAAATCTCAAGGAGGCATCCTTACTCCTCATAACTATGTACATAGTTCTTTGGTTAAATACTCAGGTGCAGAAAAGAAGAGTTTTAAAGAATTTATGCATTTTCACTATATAATCAATAAACCCAACCCTAACACCAGAACCTCCAACCCAGGGGCCATGAAATTCACAATTTTGGAAAAGGTAGTCTTATTCAACATAACTATGTACTTAGTTAGTTTATCTAATACTCAAGAGCAAAGAAGAAGATTTTCAAAGAAATAATATCATTTTTTACTATATAATCTACTGTGGTTTCATTAATATTCGTGGGCATCAATTTTCGTGGATTTAGTAAAATTTACAGTTTCGTGGATACGTAAATTCGTGGATAATGGTCCTAAGAGAGAAATTTTTTTCTATCTTCATTTTTTCTTTCGTCGTTATGATTTGAACGGATCATTGTGCCATTTACAATGTTAGGGTACGTTGATATCTTTTAAGAATATTACTATCGGGAGAAAACTCTTTAATTATTTATTTATCTCCATTGGCTTTTCAAAAGTCGGAACCTGCAACAGTGAATTATTCCTTTAATTCGCAAGTGTGGAATACGGACAAAAATTATGATCGCAAGTGTGGAATACGGGCGGTAATTAAGTTGCAACAGGATATTAAAAGTAACAACAATTAATTAATTAATCAATTCATAAAATGGCGTTAGTTACTCATTTTCACATGCACGGCGTGTTTCGGGACTTGACAGAGACATCCAGACCCCTTGTTTGAAGATCTCGGAACAAAACACATTCACGTGCGATCATGCGCGATGGGTACAACATCCGTTTGAACAAGTAATATGAACGAAAATATTTCAGCCATGAATGACAGGTTTTTCGCAGCATACATGTATACCCATTACCTCATGTATAACAAAAATATGTTTCTAAGCAAACAGATAAAATTCAAATAGCTTTAAATTGTGTTGAAAATTTGTATAAATTTAGCATGTTTTTAACGGCAGAGAGAAATTATTTCTATCAGATTTTCTATATAACCAATAACGGTAATTTGTTGTTTTCACTGTACAGGTGATAATTGGGGTTTGGACACTTATATTGTTTAAAAAAACAATTAAACACATTTACGCCTGATTATCATATCCTATGGCTTTGGGGGGTACATCGCTGATTGGTATATGCACTGCGTTGACAGATCTACGTGTTGTTTGTTTATCTCCGTGCAAAACGTTTTACTGAAAAAAATTGTAATAATTATTTAAAATTATTTCCTCATCTTTAAAATGATTATTAAAAAAAGGAAAAATAGGTCTTTAAAGTCGATCTGTTGAGGAAAAAGGGGTAGGGGTATTTAATATATATTAAAACGAAAGTCGGAATGGGCTTTTAAAAGGTTTATCGTAAATAAAAATGGAGGCACCAAACTTCGTTGAACATTTGATTTCGTGGATCAACTCAACAACGAAATCCACGAAAATTGGTGTTCCACGAATAATGATGAAACCACAGTATATAGCCCCGCCCTAGCACTAGAACTCCTGACCCTGGGGCCATGAAATTCACAATTTCGGAAGAGGCAGTCTTATTCAACATAGCTATGCACTTGGTTAGTTTATTTAATGCCTATGAACAGAGAGGAAGAATTCCAAAGAATTTTTGCATTTTCACTATATAGCCCCACCCTACCACTAGAACCCCTGACCCTGGGGCTATTAAATTCACAATTGAGAAGAGGCAGTCTTATTCAACATAACTATGCACTTGGTTAGTTTATTTAATGCTCGCAAACAGAAAAGATGAATTTCAAAGAATTTATGCATTTTCACTATATAATCTATATAGCCCCGCCCTAGCACTAGAACCCCGGATCCTAGGGCCATGAAATTCACAATTTTGGAAAAGGCGGACATTTTCAATTTACCTATGCACTTGGTTAGTTTATTTAATGCCCACAAACAGAAAAGAATTTCAAAGAAATAATGCATTTTCACTATATAACCTGTTTAGCCCTGTCCTAGCACTAGAACCCCTGACCCTAGGGCCATGAATTTCACAATTTTGGTAGATGACTCAATGCTGATTACAATCATACCAACAATCATACCAACAGTTTGACTGCTAGATGTCCAGGAGTAAAGAAGAAGATTTTTAAAGATTGCACTAATTTTATTGGTTTTTGCCTGACCCCCAAGCCCCAGGGGGGCAGGGACCATGAAATTCACAATTTTTGTTTCCCTTCACCCATAGATGCTATATGCCAAATTTGATTGAAATTAGTTCAGTGGTTTCAGAGAAGATGCTTAAAATGTTCAAATGCTAACGCACGACGACGGACGAAAACAGATAGCAATAAGTCACCTGAGTTTACTCAGGTGACCTAATAAACAAACCGAATACATAGTTATGTTTAATAAAGCTGCCTCTTCCAAAATTGTGAATTTAATGCCCATGGGGTCAGGGGTTCTGGTGTTAGGGTGAGGCTCTAATAATTATATTGTGAAAATGTATAAATTCTTTGAAAATCTTCTTCTCCACTCCTGGGAAATAAACAAACTAACCAAGTACATAATTATGATGAGCAAGAACATCTCTTCCAAAATTGTGAATTTCATGGCTTCTTGGTCAGGTTCTCTGGTGTTAGGGTGGGGCTCTATTGATTATATAGTTTTCTCTGCTCCTGAGAATAAACTAATGAACTATGTACATAATTATGATGAAGAAGGATTCCTCTTCTAAATTATATTCATGAATTTCAGGGCGCCAGGGTCAGGAGTTTTGGTGTTAGGGCAGGGCTGTAATGATTATATAGTGAAAATTCATAAATTCTTCTAAATTCTAAAACCTTTTCCTTTGCTCTTGGGTAGTATGCCAATGTTTTAAGTATATATTAATGATGATGAAAGGTGCCTCTTCCATAATGGTTAATTTCAGAGCCCCTGGGTCAGAGTACTTGCGATGGGGGTTTAATAGTCTGAAAATGAATTAATGCTTTGATATCTGCTTTTTGGTATTAATCAACCATTTATGATGATATAAATGGTTGATTAATACCAACCATTTATGGTGATATAAAATTTATGATAAAATTTCCAGAATTTTGAAATATGTGCCCCCAGGGTTTGTGGTTCCTGTGGGGTGTGGTGCACAACTGGTTAAAAGGAGGAAATGCATTTTCTCTTTGTTACTCTTATTCACCTCTGGGTATTAAGTAACCGAAATAAGCAAGCTAAATGTATAGTTATGATAAGCCATAGTGCCTCTTTCAATATTTTGAATTTCATGGCCTTGTCTTTGATTTAAAACACGAACCAACTCAATTGTTGGAAAGTTGTTACATGATACTAAGGTGACCTATAAGGCCTTGGGCCTCTTGTTTCATTTGCTTCAATATACATGTTTACATTTAATAATTCTACATTCAGTCAGGGGGATCCGAAGCCCCCCCCCCCCTTCCCCGAACTACGCATGGTCTTCTTTTTTTCTTAAGCGGGGGGCACGTATTCTCTGGATTAGCTTGTTGTTTTTGGAAGGGGATTCAGTGTTTATTAAAATAAACCAGTGTTTGACTTGTTATTTTTAAGGAGGGATGGAAGGGGTATTTTGTTGATTTCTTCAACGAAAGCAAAGCGGCATCAAATTTTATTCTACTGCTGGTGTCCAGATCTGTCACAAATATCAACTTTGGTCTATTTCTTGGCTTTCGTTTCACAGTGCATTACCCATCTAAAAGAAGCTTTGCAGATTATAAAAAAGCGTAAACTGACTCAATTCCAGTTATACTTTAATAATTCGGCCAAGATATATGTTAGTAACGGAAGTGATAAAAAGAGAGGGGAAGTAAATCTGAAATATTTGTCTAGCAGCCATGTTGTTTGTTAACATGTGGTATTATCGGGTAAGTGTTTGAAGTTTAAGGCACATTTATTGAATCAGGAATTTTCCATGAATTCCAAGGACTGGAATGAGAGGGTTGCATGGATACAGATTATTCAAATGGTTATAAAGGGTGTGTACCCATGCCAAATCAGGTTGTTATATTTTTTTTATAATATTGATGTTATTGCTCATATCATAATATTATATACGAGGGTTGTCCCGTAAAATCGTGGACAAGTTGTCTAGTGTGAAAAACATCACTGCGTTCTGAAATTTTAACAATTACTTAGTACATATTTTAGTAATATACACAGCAAATTTCAGATAAATATATGCGTAAATAAACAAATTATGAGATTTTATGCCATGTATTGTATCACCTTACGGCGCATGGATTATAACGTCAAAGTGTCTAAAACAGCGTCACGTTTTATCTTTGCTGAAAATGAAGTTAGATGGGTCCGACTTGAATATAGGAATTTCATTGATACACATTCTTTAGTCTCCATAAACAGCCGAAGAACCCCATGCGATCTTCTGAAGATCTGTTAGTAAGTTACGGACAATATTCTCACCATCATTCAACTAATAGAAAATCTCATATCGGCGGTCTACTGTGACAGCGTCTTTTGCTATTACATTAGGAGTTTGTCCGTATGTTTTGTACTCCCCAGGGACTCGATCAGAAAAAACTTCGCTAAGAAAACTCCTATTTCATTTTTATACTTAAGATATGGTGATATTTTTTATAATCTTGTTTTCTTCTATGGTTATTTCAAGTATCTAAAGGTGTCATTACAACATAGAAATAAAACTGAACTGTTCTACGGTGCGCCGTAACGTCATAAAACGTCGCCATTTTTCGTGTGTTGTGTTTACCAATTTCCCATTTCGAATGCTCGAAAAACTGCCAAAAATTAAGCAAATGCCTTAAAATATTTACAAAGACTACAACATTGATTGTGGAGTTGATTTAGGATAATTTTAAATCAAATCTTATGTGTTTAAAACTTTTATTTTGAATTCAAACTTGTGTATTCTTTAATAAACCCTTGGTTTTTTTACCGTGCGCCGTAGGTCAATACCTCGTGCACATTCAAGCATAATAAAATCTTTATTTTTGCAAATATTTTATCAAAAAAATTATCATGCACTTAAATATGATAAATAAACATTTACTGAAATTTTCAGCTTAGTGTGCCCATGACTTTTCGAGAAAAACGCTTTGTCCACGATTTTACGGGACAACCCTCGTATATGTATTCTGAAAGCATTAATTTCTCATTCCAAAGCAATAACCAATGCTAGAAAATATGAATAGAACGAAATACTTCAATATGAAAGTTTTGGGCAAATACATTTATATAGAGCATTAAATAATTATTGTACACAGTGTGAAAGGTCTTGTCACCATTTATGAGAGTATATACTAGTAATACGGCAGCGCTTTTATAACTCAATCAAAAGTTCCGACCAAGATTTTTGTCACACAGAATTGGGTTAAATTTCGAGGCGAAGGATTAAAAAATTACTGACATTCGGAAAAGTCTTGTACTGGGAACTCATTTGTAAAAGTGAAAGCCCAATCGTCTCTAATTCAAAAGTTATTACCAAGTTAGATGTTAATAATGTAATCATGTTTGTATTATAGCCTCTTATTAGTTAATTTAATATCCAAAAAGGAATACAAATTATTTCTGTATTTTGAAAATTTACCTTATAATCATGACCTTAGCATTTATAACCCTCTTCTAATATTTCATCTTAGGGTTTTGGAAGTGAAAAGCTATCTGAGCTTTAAGAAGCCATTAAACAATTTCAAGAACTCTTCCTTAGGGCTGAAAAAACGTTAAATGTAGGCACGAAATGTAATTGTGCAGAACTATAGATGACAAAAGGAGCCTTTTCAAAAATTTGGTTTGAATCCACCCCCCCCCCCCCCCCAACTATTATAGTTTAAAATTAGATAACATATATTTACGAAACTACATACATAAACTACATACACGTGTACTATTTAACCTGAAATACTTTTTTCCTACTCCTAACAATATCTTTTTATATATTTAAAACTGTTTTCTTCTGGATAAATTTTTATACATGTACAAATTACACGTACCTTGGGTATAAAACAGTGTCGAAAGTTGCATTTTCTTCAACCAATATGTGTTTGTGAAACACCTACACCCCCGTTATTGTGTCTTTATTAACACAATAAATGCCTACATAAATTTCATCTGAGAATGCACGTACATGTAGTTTTGAAAATCATATCAGGTCAAACTGCCAGGAGGTAAAATAAAAAATGTCGGTAGCCAAAGACAAGACTTTGCATATGAAATTTCTAGCATATCAACTGTTGAAAGGTTGTTATGAACATAATTAAAGGGACCAACTCACACCGACAATACAAGTTAATTCCCATCGAATCTTTGATTTGGGAGGATAATAAATGTAAGATAGAAGTATGCAATACTCACAGTAAATTTTTCTTACCTGTCTCAATCATGTTTTAACTTATAAGTTTCCACAAGCTAGTATATAAATATCAAGTGTACCTGAACTTTAGAAGTAATAGTAATTTCCCTATCTCCAACGAGATAATTCCTTTTTTGGATACAATCCGTGAAAATTTGATATTATTTTTGTCTAACCAAATTTCCTTTTGTACATGTATCCCTGTTACATTTTATAATTATTTCCTTGCCTTTTTGATCATATTTAGGCTAGATTAACCTTCAAACATGAAAAGAAATGAAATTTTACAAAACTAGAAACTAAAAATAAATGTATTTTCAGTTGTATTTTTTAAATTTGTTCAATTTTCGAAAACACAACATAAAAGAACTGGATTTTCATAGATCACTGTTCAGAATCAGTTTCGCTTTCGGTGTCTTAAGTGGATAGGATGCCACTATTAATGGCGCATTGTGTCAAATATGAGCGTCCTATCATATGTTATACAAATTTTTATAAAGCAATCACAAATCCAAAGTTAACATTTTTAAACTTAGTTTAAACATGTTGATTAAAGGGTCAAAAATCATAGTGTATACTCAAAAATATTTTGATATAGGTGATGAACATGCAAAATATGAATTATGAAAAAAAGGCTAGTTCTCTCAATCAAAAGTTATAAGAAAAGATTACATATTTTGAAAAATAGTTTAATAAACCTTCAGGATCACAGGGTCAAAAGTCATGGTATAATTAGAAAGATCTTGTTTCAGGCGATATTCATATTTAATATGACAGTTTTATCTTTTCTCTTTCAAAAGTATACAGTTATGAAAATAGTTTAAGGTCAAGGGGTAAAATTCATAATATGTTCAATTTGGAAAGGTCTTGTCACAGGTAATCTACATGTGAAAGATGAAAGCCGTATCTCATCTCTTTCAAAAGCTTCGACTAAAGTTCAATGTTTAGCTCTACCGGTCAGAGACCAGAAGAGCTTATGCGATAGAAATGCGTCCTGCGTTCGTCCGTCTGTCTGTAAACAATTTTTCAAAATGCTACTCCTTCTACAGTTTTGGTCTGATTTTAATATAACTTGGCACACAAGTTTGCATTTTTTTTTTCATTTTAATAAACGAAACATTTATTAAAATTTCAAAGTAATTATAACACGCCGCTTTAGATCCACCACAAAACTGACAAATACGGAATTCCCATTAGCATATTGATGTATTTCCGGCCCCCCTTTGGCGATTTCTCGGATTGTTGAAGCAGTAGATCGAGTTTGACGAGGGATTTTTAATAGTTGCACATGTGATGCGCCGTTCTGGCTGCAGTGTCCGCAAGTTTAGACCTCGAAAGACTGGCCACAGAAAGAATATGGTTGCAGGGAATTTATTTGACGGAGTTTCAGACGAAAATACAAGTGGATGTGGCAGACCTAGAAAAATCCAAGATGGCGCCGATGGGGACCTTGGTTTATTATAAGGTAAGGGTACATATTTTTTTATTAAAAGAAAAATAAGTAACGTCAAGTGCCTGTGAATGATTGCTAATTCAAATTGATGACGTATAATTTGATGACGTAGTACCATGGGATCGTTAAAATTAACTCTGTATGATGGCAGTACAAAACGTGTTAGGCAAGGCTAGGCGATTCATTGTTAATCCATGGGAAGTTACACCTACATTACTAGGTACGCATACGTAGCATAGTATAAGAAAGCATTACTGAAGATGTTAATCATTCATTTTATTGGTGCAATAATTTTCACAAATAAAAGTTAAAATAAAATAAAATAAAATCTTGAAGCGAGGGATCGTGTCAAAACCGGAAGTCCTATTGATAAAGCATCCACCAGCATCCATTCATAAAGGAAAGGTTTACCTAGTGGGCTGTATCTCAACATGTATGAGATAAATGTCAGTATTACATGTACTGAGATGTTATACAAAAGACGCTTTCTGTCAGGACTTAGGCATGGTCATCTACGTCATTATTACGCTTAATTACATCCATTTGAGTTTGTGAATCAATTTTTGGAGTCGATAGGGACATATAATTTACCATTGCACTATCGAAGTTTGGGTCAATATTTTGATAATGCAATGGCGATGGTACAGCAATGATGATGGTACACATGTAACTGTAAAGAGCGATTACTTTGATGAGATAGAGCGATGCCGTGATGGTGCAATAGCGATAACACAATTTTGCGATAAAAATGGTGCGATGGTAAGAGGAGGAAGAAACGAAGTTTTTTTTTTTGCTCCATCGTTATCGCACTTTGGTATCACATTTTCGTGCCATCCCATCGTTATTATAGTATCGCACTGTCGCGTCCTCTCGTTGCGCTTCAATCTCACCAACATCTCATCACCATTTATCACCTTATCAACCATTTAGTCGATGATTGATGGCGGGCTAGTGAATGTACAACGTGGAATATCCATATTCCGGATTCCATCCATAGCTACAGTGATTTTATATGAAATGTTATTTATGCCC
>PRKT01000017.1:0-39366 GCA_003671525.1 Saccostrea glomerata | reverse complement strand
CCCCCCCCCCCCCCCCCCGAACTACAGAGTCGAGGTAATATCACGTTGCTGAAAGATACCAAAAGTAGCAAATCAGAGACTCTTGCTTGTGGAAGATTGCAAATACTAAATTTAAATCAAGAGAAAACCATCAAGATGAAAGTGTTAAGATTCATGTACGTAACAGTTTATACAAGTACGGTGACTCCATGTTCTTATTCATATTTGGAGACACACTTCATCAAGACTTGGTGTTTAAGTTCCACACTCTATAAAGCATGATCGTAATTTATATACAATGCATAAACTGTTTATTTACCTTTCACAAACTTCCCTGAAAAACAGGACGTTTCTGAAATAAAACGGGAAGAATAACTGGGGTTATTTAATAGATTTAAAAGGGAAAAAATCTAATTGAAAATCAAAACTTCATATAAATTGCAGCATTTCCTCCTTACAGAAAATCTTGAAATGTTGCATTGGTAATTACTCATCTTTTTTTGGTTAAGTAGTTAAGATCCTTGATACTTTTTTCCAGTTTCTATATAAGCTAAGTCTTGCAAAACTTCGCATTATTAAAGCATTGAATTGTCATTTTTAGGTTACCTGAGTAAACTCAGGTGACTTATTGCTATCCGTTTTCGTCCATCGTCGTTCGTCGTGTGTTAACATTTGAACCTTTTCAGCTTCTTCTCTGCAACCACTGAACCAATTTCCACCAAAATTGGCATAAAGCATCTATGAATGAAGGGGAACAACAAGAAATCTGTGAGCCAATGCTCACTAGTAATACCCCCGCTCTGATGTAAATAAGCACTATCATGTTAATATACAAGTTCAATTACAGGCAGATGCACAGAAAAATATGAAGTTGACATCAGATTCATATCAAAATTAATCTCACCATATGGCATGCCTCAACAAAGAGTGTAATAAAATTGCAAGCATATGCTACGAATAGCTAATGAGAAAACTGCCACGAAATTTTTTATGTCTGAAACGGGCAGACGCACAGACAAACATGAAGTTGACATCGGATTTGAACAAAAATGTATCCCACCATATGGCATGATTCAGAGAAGATTGTGTTAAAATTTCAAGCATCTACGAAGAGTAGTTGCTGAGAAAACTGCGACGAAAATTTGTTAAGGACGGACACACAGCTACATGGACAAACAGACAGACACGCAATGGTAAAACAGTATACCCCCTCTCTTTCGGAGCGGGGGTATAAAAATTGTGAATTTCATGGTCCCTGCACCCCCCCCCCCCCAGGGGGGCCTAAGGGGTGGGCCAAAACAACTAAAATTAATGCAGTCTTTAAAAATCTTCTTCTTTACTCCTGGACATCAAGCAGTCAAACTGTTAGCATGAATGTAATAACCATTGAGTCCTCTATCAAAATTGTGAAATTCATGGCCCCAGGGTCAGGGGTTCTACTGCTGGGCTCTATTGATTATTTAGTGAAAATGCATTAATTTTTTTTTTTAAATATTCTTCTCTGCTCCCGGGTATTCAATAAACTTAACTTAGTGCATAGTTATGATAAGTAAGAGTACCTCTTTCAAAATTGTGAATTTCATGGCCCCAGGGTCAGGAGTTCTGGTGTTAGTACGGGGCGCTATTGATAATATACTGAAAATGCATTAATTTTTTTTAAAATCTTCTCCTCTGTTCCTGGGTATTAAATAAACTAAGTACATACATGTAGTTATGATGAGTAAGAGTACCTCTTTCAAAATTGTGAATTTCATGGCCACAGGGTCAGGAGTTCTGGTGTTAGTACGGGGCGCTATTGATTATATACTGAAAATGCATTAATTTTTTAAAAATCTTCTCCTCTGTTCCTGGGTATTAAATAAACTAAGTACATACATACATACAAGAGTGCCTCTTCCTAAATTGTGAATTTTATGGCCCCAGGGTCAAAGGTTCTGGTGTTAGGGCGGGGCTCTATTGAATATATTGTAAAAATACATTAATTATTTGTTAATTTTCTTCTGTGCTCTCCTGAGCATTAAATAAACTAATTACATACTTATGATGAAGAAGAGTACCTCTACCAAAATTGTGAATTTTATGGCCCCAGGGTCAGGGGTTCTATTGTTAGGGCAGGGCTCCATTGATTATATAGTGAAAATGCATTATTTCTTTGAAAATCTTCTTTTCTGCTTATGAGACCGTATAAATCGAGGCCCCGTGTCACAGCAGGTGTGGCACGATAAAGATCCCTCCCTGCTCAAAGGCCATAAGCGCCGAGCATAGGCCGAAATTTGCAGCCCTTCACCGGCAATGGTGACGTCTCCATATCAGTGAAATATTCTGGAGAGGGACGTTAAACAGTATACAATCAATCAATCTTCACTGTTCCTGGGTATTAAATAAACTAATGTAGTATAAAGTTATAATGCCTCAACCAAATTTGTGAATTTCATGGCCCCTGTGTCAGGGGTTTTGCCATTCGGTGTAGGGGGGCTCTTTTGATTATGTAGTGAAAATACTTTAATTCTTTGATATTATGCTATTGATCCAAGTATATATATTTATTAGAAAGAAAGATGCATCTAGCAAAATGGTTAATTTCATGCCCCTTGGCTCAGGGGTATCGGAGGGAAGGGGGGGGGGGGTACATAGTCTGAAAATAAATAAATGCTTGGAAATCTGCTCTTTTGTATTAATCAACCATTTATGATGAAATAAAATCTATGATAAAATTTCCGAAATTTTGAATTATGTGGCTCCAGGGTCAGTGCTTTCTTTGGGGTGGGGTGCACAACTGGTTATAAAGTGGTAGTGTATTTTCTCTTTGTTACTCTGATCTACCTCTGAGTATTAAGTAAGTAGAGTAAGCATGCTAAGTTTACAATTATGATAAGCAATGGTGCCTTTTTCAAAATTGTGAATTTCATGGCCTCTGTTTTAAAACACGAACCAAATTCAATTGTTGGAAAGTAGTTACATGATACTCAAGTGACCTATAAGGCCCGTAGGCCTCTTGTTTGAAAGATGCAGTCTCAAAACTGCAATGGTGTGTGCACGTTAGCGCGTTATGAAAATCTGTTTGCACACACCATTGCAGTTATGAGACTGCATCTTTCAAAATATGATAATTCAATGCTTATATTTACATTTCTTTCCACTGTATTTTCCACAATTTTGTTTTTTGTATTAAAATTTCCGCCTTATCCTTCATGTAAATTGTAATTGATAGAACAGCTTTTGCATTTAATGATATTGTTATAATGAACACTTAAGCTTTACATTATAAGCATATCATTGATGATGAAGTTGTGGTACAAAAGTTCAACTCATTTAAATTAGCCATATTTCATCACAGAGATAAAGACACCAAATTTTTTTTGAAGTCTCTCATCAGTTAATACAGATCACTGTATTACTAGCTGAGATCAGCATGCTGATACCTGCCTCCACTGCTGGCAAGTATAATTGTAAAAATTATTTTGGATATGGTACATAATATGACTTGATTGTGTTGCTAAATCAAAGTTTTTTTTATTTTTGACTGTGAGAGAGGTTTCAGTGTCCTGAACAAATTAAAGACAAGAGACAGGAACAGGCTCTCCCAAAGAATGCTTAACCACTTACTGTTGATCTCTCTTCAAGGACCACCTGCTAAGGAC
This sequence comes from Saccostrea glomerata, assembly GCA_003671525.1. Taxonomy (NCBI): domain Eukaryota; kingdom Metazoa; phylum Mollusca; class Bivalvia; order Ostreida; family Ostreidae; genus Saccostrea; species Saccostrea glomerata. The sequence continues at coordinate 35,746 of PRKT01000017.1, read as the reverse complement.
TTTGACTTCCAAAGAGCAGCTGACCTATTGTCAAGCATCAATAACAGGAGAATGGACATAACTATTTTAATTTCTTGAAAATTGGATACATTGTAGTACATCAGATAATCTGCACCAAATAAGCTTTTTTTTTTTAATTAATAATAAATGTAAATGTACCAAATGAATTTGTTAATTATGTTTCAGTAAACATACAAGGTCGAATATCGGTCTGCGCGTTCGGATTTCACTTTGGCGAAGCTGCCTCCATGGTTAAATTTTCAAATGTGGAGAACCCTGTTACCTCTGAAGTAACATAAAATAGAACTATATCTTTTACAACTTGTTTTAAAACAGTTTTACGGAAATGTATTTGCGCAACAGGAGCTTTTCTTTTTTCAGATAGTTTTGGAATTGATTCATGAGTTTTGTTTCACTGCAGTGTTGTTATGCCATAACCTATAATATATATTTGATGTTTGTTTTTCTCTCTTTTTGTACAATCTCTCTTTCCTATTCACATCTTCCCGCTTTTTCTTCAATGCCTCTAGTCTTTGTACTTCTATTTCCTTACATCTAATTTTTCACTTATTTGTCATCTCTTTTTTTTTTTGCCAGATTCAATTAGCTAACTCTCATTTTAAAGTAGTCCTTCAAGCTAGTCACTAGTTTTATTTAAAAAAACAATACAAATACCTCATAAGTAAGCGTTGTTGCATTCGGTCTATTACATATAAGGTAGTTTAACATTCAAAACGCCCTTCCGAGAAGTTTATTGTGGGGAATAACCAAAGAAAGAATTAAGTACGGTAGGCATAAAAATCCGCCCGGTCTTTAATTTCAATCAAATTGCACAAGGAACACACGATAATGTGCCAGTTTTAAAACAGTTTTTTTTTTTTCAAATATCTCAAACCGTTTTCTTACAATATTGATTTAACGATTGGGTGTTTTTAGCTCCACTGGTTAGAGACCAGAAGAGCTTATGCGATAGTAATGTGTCCGGCGTCCGTCCGTCTGTCTGTAAACAATTTTTTCAAAATGCTACTCCTCCTACAGTTTTGGTCTGATTTCAATATAACTTGGCACACAAGTAGACTATACTAAATACATAATTCTGTGTATCGATTTTTGATTTTGATAAACGGTGTTGCCGTGGTTACTAAAAATAGAAATTTCTGTGAAATTCTTTAAAAATGCTACTCCTCCTACAGTTTTGGTCTGATTTCAATATAACTTGGCAAACAAGTAGACTACACTAAGATACGTAATTCTGTATATCGGTTTTTGATTTCGATAAACGGTGTTGCCGTGGTAACTAAAAAATAGAAATTTCTGTGAAATTCTTTCAATATTACTTGGCACACAAGTAGACTACACTCAGAGACATAATTCTGTGTATCCGTTTTTGATTTCGATAAACGGTGTTGCCGTGGTAACTAAAAATAGAAATTTCTGTGAAATTTCTTTCAAAATGCTACTCCTCCTACAGTTCTGGTCTGATTTCAATATAACTTGGTAAACAAGTAGACTACACTAAGATACGTAATTCTGTATATCGGTTTTTGATTTCGATAAACGGTGTTGCCTTGGTAACTAAAAATAGAAATTTCTGTGAAATGCTACTCCTCCTACAGTTTTGGTTTGATTTCAATATAACTTGGCAAACAAGTAGGCTACACTAAGATACATAATTCTGTGTATCGGTTTTTGATTTCCATGAACGGTGTTGTCGTGGTTACTAAAAATAGAAATTTCATTAAAATGTTTTCAAAATGCTACTCCTCCTACAGTTTTGGTCTGATTTCAATATATCTTGGCACACAAGTAGACTGCACTAAGAAACATATTTAGGTTTATCGGTTTTTGATTTCCATGAACGGTGTTGTCGTGGTTACTAAATAGAAATTTCTGTAAAATTGTTTCAAAATGCTACTCCTCCATCAGTTTTGGTCTGATTTCAATATAACTTGGCACACAAGTAGACTACACTAAGATCCATAATTGTGTGTATCGGTTTTTGATTTCCATGAATGGTGTTGCCATGGTTACTAAAAATAAAAATATCTACAAAATTGTTTCAAAATGCTACTCCTCCTACAGTTTTGGTCTGATTTCAATATAACTTGGCACACAAGTAGTCTACACTAAGAACATAAAGAGACTTTATCAAGGATCATTATTCTATTTATTGCTGTTGTAAAGTTCCAATTCCCAACTGATTAAGTACTTTTCTCTTCCTTTGCTATATGTACAAACCAGTAGAGCTTCAGTCTCAACAGAGACTTCTGGTTTTTTAAAGCAGTGTTCCCGACGTCATACTTGAATCCTAGACATCGTCATTTTAAATCAAATTTAGTGTACCTATTACATGTACGTAAGGATTTTTTCTTAATTATTAATGTTTAATTATAAATTTTAATTTTTGGAAGGGCTCGAAGGTGAATTACACTTGGTGATTACCTCAAGAAATCCTTAAATATGTGGATATGGGGTGATTGCTATAAAAACGCAATTTACTGTAATCTCTTATATTTCTTTTGGGCGCATTACCAACATTTTTGATGAAATACATCATAAAATTTCCATATTTTAAGTGCAGATAATTAAATAAGTTCACATATTTTAATTTATTAATATATTATAAATACTTTTTAAATGAAATTCTTTTTTCCTAAATTGATTTTTTCCATGTCTTGGTACTTTGAAACGGTGTGGCTTAAATATAGGTTTATGCTTTGAATTCCAATTTCAAGTTCGAGTAAGAAAATAATTCCCTTACTATAAATGTTTGCTGTGTTTGAAATCCTCTAAGACAGATTTCTTAACTATTAAAATATATCTGCAAGGAATAGGTTGATTAAAATCGTCATTTCTATAAAAAAAATATAATATGCACAGTCAATACATAAACGCACAGTTACATGAGATTTCTATTTAACAGTAATACTTTTAATTTAGAAAAAATAGTAGTTCATTTTAAATTTAATTTGCTTAATAGACGTACTCTGTTTTAAAAAAAATTGTAAATATTTATTCAAGAACAAATGCCATTTTTAAAGGAAAAGACTTCTCATCAATTTCCATGACATCAACCTGAAACGTTCATATCAATCAAGATCGTGAAGGTTTTGTTGCTTCATAGTTATTTACACATATTGCAACACATTAATTCATACATTTAAGATTTAAATATATGGTGTCATTCTTCCTGATCCCGATCGCTATCAGAAAAGTCAATTTCTCTAGCGGCATCTTCAATCATAGACGACCAGTCGCGAACACCAGAAATGAACTCTTTATGATGCCTTCCAAAGGACAAGAACCGTATAATACCAGCAATGTGCCCGCACATCCCGACAACACGAGCACCATTTTTGCAACAACAATACCAAGCTGTGATTGTGACTTCATTATATTTCACCCTGTACTTTTTAGCGCTGACATTTCGACTTTGAATTTTAGCACTTAATATGTCGGGGATTTCATCACTGACAAGGACATCGAATGAGCCATCACTTGTAAAATGTTCAGATGAATATGAATTTCCTGTCTTAAGCTATTAAATTCCGATTGTTAAATCTCTTATTTCGTCTTCCGATAATTTTGGAAAAGAAATGTTGGCGACATCCGCAGCATCAAGAGCCAACCATTTCATCGAGCGCTTAGCCAAGCCTGAAATAAATATGAAAAATAAATGTTGAAGTACATCTCACGAATAAAGCTTTACTAGAAACTTTTATAGTTGAAATACATGGATAACTAACCATTTTCCTGCACAAATTCTTGAAGTTCATTTGACTCTTTCATAGATCTAAATAGATCTGGACTTCGTTGCTCTTTTTACATTCAATATCTTGTAAAATGAAGTAAATAAATTTTGTGCTACCTGCACAACTAAATTATTTATTTTTTCATCCTGTATACATAAACAATCATAATATTTATCTTTTACAATTTATCAATTACTTTTCAAAAGGATATCTATCTGCATTTATTAAATTAATAGCACACTGTCCTTGCTCCTCACACGTCATCAGTTTTTGTCTCAGAGAATCAAAGGGACTAGGATGAACATATATACTTATTAATGTTAGCCTACAGATCATCAGTGCACGAAACAGCTAAAGTTACCCCAATGAAATGATACCGAGTCGACAATTCACCTTACATGTACCTATAGAATTGATACATGGTACCGCTATTGTAGATAGCAATCTTACAGACTGTAGAGAGGAGTATGCATTCCAGAAGAGAATTGAGGAAATTCGTCAAATTACAAGAGAGAATCTTCAGCTGTCTTCCGGGTTGTCACAAACAGTCAAATATATTACAATTAGAGCCTAACGCATTAGTTTGACTTTTCAACACATAAAGGTCTAAGGGGCCAAACTACATTGTAAATGGGAGGGTCCTTTCACCATCATGTAGGAATAAAATGATGTTATTTTCAAGATACAGAAAAAACAAACACTCAAAGCCCAAAATTGTGCATCATGACCGCGTCAAACCGTTTACAAACAACAAACCGTGGAATGACAAACCAGAAAGATAAATACATCCATTAACATTAAATTTTAATATCAACACCAATTGCATGTACACAAAAAGAACGCCATATTCATCACCCGAAGAAAATATTTTGTATACTAGTAATTTCTTCATGATACCTTATGTATTAAATCGCAGGTTACAATGTTCCACTGCTTGGAGTGCCCTGAGTTGTCATTTGAGAGGCGGAGTTTGTGTCAGCGGGACGTGTTTGACAAACACAGTGGTTTGGTAAACAGTGCACCATTTGCTTGGAGGTTTTCAACCGACCTGTCAATCATTCGGGGAAATGTGTAGGAGGAAATCTACTGAGATTTTCTCTGTAGAGGAAGCGGAGGAACACCGCTTGTTTATGAAAAAGAATCTGGGGGGATTAGGCGAGTCGTATGCCTACACAAGGGCAGTTAAAATACAGTAAAACTCGTTTAGTACGAACATGGATATAGCGAATTCACGGATATAGCGAAGTTTTTCTGGGTCCCCGGAAAAATTCTTAATAAATCCTTGTAAAATTGTACGGTTATAACGTACTCTGATCTAACGAATTTACGGATATAGCGAACTGATTTTGGGTCCCGTTGAAGTTAAATATAATGAAATTTACAACTTTTATAAAGAACTTTCAAAGATCTCAAATTTGATAAATTAAACCGACTTATTTTTGTTCATTGAATTGTTATATATAATTCCATTCACAATAAAACCTTAGTTATCGAAGGTTTCTTTTGTAATATTTGCTTCCCTAACATATTTGGTAGTAATACTTGAAGGAAAACATGTATATTGCGAATTCGCTTTATATGGTTTTACGAATTCGTTATACGGTTATAACGAATTACGGATAGCGACTTAAATTCACTGGTCCCTAGGACTTCGCTATAACCGAGTTTTACTGTATCTTAAAATTTCCACTGATTTTTAGCTCACCTGAGGCGAATGCTCAAGAGAGCTTTTCTGATCACATTTTGTCCGGCGTCTGTCTGTCTGTCTGTAAACTTTTCACATTTTCGACTTCTTCTCAAGAACCGCTGGGCCATTTTCAACCAAACTTGCCACAAAGTATCCTTGGGTGAAGGGGATTCAAGTTTGTTCAAATGAAGGGCCACGCCCTTATTCAAGGGGAGATAATTGGGAATTAATGAAAATTTAGTGGTATATTTTAAAAATCTTCTTCTCAAGAACCACTGTGCCAGGAAAGATGAAACTTATGGGGAAACATCCTCAGGTAGTGTAGATTCAAGTTTGTTCAAATCATGACCCCCGGGGGTAGGGCGGGGCCAAAATGGCCGACCAAAGTTTTACATAGAAATATATAGGAAAATTCTTTACAAATCTTCTTCTCAAGAATGACAAAGCCATAATTCCTCATATTTATATGGGAAAAGGTTCATGTAGTGTAGATTCAAGTTTGTTCAAATCATGAGCCCCCGGGTAAGGGCGGGGCCAGAATGGCCGACCAAAGTTTTACATAGAAATATATAGGAAAATTCTTTAAAAATCTTCTTCTCAAGAATGACAAAGCCATAATTCATCATATTTATATGGAAGCATGTTCAGGTAGTGTAGATTCAATTTTGTTCAAATTGGTGGTTAATAAAAAAATATTTTGTTGACCCGCTAGGCTCCTGAAATGCTTTAATATTAATAAATATTATTTTTATAGTTACATATATGTATCTCCCTTCTCTCGGGTGTAGGGGACGTATTCATTGTTGCAGTTCTCCATCATCACTGTAAATATACACTGTACATAGAAAGCAATATTTTTTACATTGTACAAGCGATATGAGAATTTTATAATGCCCTCGTCGTGTTGTTGTGCGCCAGGGTATGTCAATAGGGGACTCCATTGTTTTCCAAGAGACGATGTCCTCCGTTAACAGTGGATTATTGCTATCAAGCGTGACCAGAAGCCGGAAAGGTTGTGGCAACCCTTATCATGTGGGGTCGTCTGTAGCCAACACTTTAGACAGGATGACTACATTAAGGAAACCATCTACCTGTTGTCTCAAAATCGTGTGTTAAGTTGTGTATTGATATTTTGTGTTTTGTTTAATAGAAATTAACGAGCTCAACATGTCATCATAATTTATCAGTACATATATGAGTGGACCTAACGTTATATAAAATTCGTTTTCATACAGCTAGGGTAGGCCTCTTTAAATTATTGTAGAAGTACTTTTTCCGCGTGGTATTCATTTACGCTAAGTACGCGGTCAAAAATTTTCCGCGGAAATTTGTCCAAGCGTACTTAATATAAATGTAAGGCATATAGTGACAATCTAGAAAATTCGCGTAATTTTTTACCTGTGGATTAAACAGAAATTGAGATTCAGCGGAATTATGACCCCGTGGAATAAATTACGTCTACAGTATTATAAAATATCAACAAATAGGATAAAATCAAAATTACATATTCTACATTTGTAGAGTTATACAGTTTACTGAAAAGTTTTTCCAGCTACATGTACTTCAAGATACAGTCCGCAACCAACATTACGAATGAGCAAAGATGGAGCTAAAATTTCAACATATACCCTTCAACTGTTTAATGAAACAGGGAGTTGCTCATTTATTATGTTCCCCAAACGGAGTTTGGGAACATATTGTTTTTACTCGGTTTCTTATTATGTTCCCCAAACGAAGTTGGGGAACATATTGTTTTTACTCTGTTTCTTATTATGTTCCCCAAACGAAGTTGGGGAACATATTGTTTTTACTCTGTTTCTTATTATTATTATTATTATTTTTCTTCTTCTTCTTCCTGGGTACTTTTTTGTCCGGGAATGATCTTGTAAACTGTTCGTCCGATGTAGGTAAAATATTTTTAGGGTAAGTAGACATGTTATGTAGATTTGCGGAATGAAGGTCATTTTGCGCGCACGTGCTTGCAAGAGCGTGCACGTGCGACACGTAAAATGACCAATATAATCGATATAGCGGCAACTTTTTTATTTTTTGATGAATTGCTTTGAAACTCATAATGTGAGGATATATTAGTAGTATAGACATGATGAGATGGTCAAAATAGCAAAATCTCACGCGCTTGCAAGTGCGCTTCGCTCTGATTGGCTGAAACTAAAGTCTCAATATCTTTCTTGTTTCTTGTCACAATCCTTTGAAATTTTGAACATAGTCCTACATTATAAAGATCTACAGCCTGATATATAAGAATTTTCAAGAAAGCATGCGCATGCACGTGTGCTGCAATCTGATTGGCTGAAACTTTATATAGCTATAATATTAACTCCCTTGGTTTTCAACCAAATAGGATGGAATTTGGAACATAGATAGATATAATGGACTTCTACAAGAAGGTATGGTCACCATGCACATACATACACATGCGTGTACGTGCGCTGCAATCTGATTGGCTGAAACTTTAAACAGCTATAAGTCCCTTGGTTTTCAACCAAACGGGGTGGGATTTAGAACATAGATAGATGTAATGGACTTTTACAAGAAGGTATGGTTACCATGCTCATGTATGCACATGCGTGCACGTGAATTGAGTAAAATCAAAAATACACTTGAATGAGCGTATTTTTTAATCATTTTGGATTAAATACTTTAATATTTAGTATATTTAAATATATAGATTGTATAGACAAGATGATATGGTCATTACGCAAATGCATTCACATGCGCACGCGTGCGATGCTAAAATTTGAATGAACTTGGTACACTTCTGGGTAAACATTGGTAAAGTCTCAAATGCATCGAGTTTGTCTTATTTAATGACGTTTACAGGGAATATGGCACCAAAAGGGAGTTGGGGAGCGTTTGGGGAACATCTGTAACGGTCCCCGTTACAATTAGCACTAGTTATGTCGCCCCGAACGAAGTCGGGGACGACATATTGATATTGTACGCATGTTTTTTTTATCCAGGCTGTTTCTCGGAGATGGCTGGGACAATCTTCCTGAAACTTTCCTCAAAGGACGATCACTGGTTGTAGTTGTGCAGTGAGGTTGTTCAGTTCCAATATGTCTACCGTTGCCATGGAAACCTGTAAAAAGCGACAAATTTTGTCCGAGAGTGTTCTCTCTGGTCCCTTAAACGTTCGTCATGAAACCTTTCTTATTTTAATGATTAGTATCTGTAGTTATGCAACTCGCATTTAAAATTTTCAAATAATCGATTATTGCCATGGAAACCAGGTGAAAGTTAAATTCTTTAATTTCAATTTTCTCAATAACTACGCAGGCAATCGCTTTGAAACTTTCAGTGTTTATTCCTTGCAATGTGTCAAAGTGATTTCTACTTTTAAAAAAATTGTAATGAGTCGCTCACAGTTGCCATAGAAACGAAACAGAAAAAAAGATTCAGATGTACACATGTGTTCTCCAAGGTCTAGGTCAAAGGGTCAAAGTTCTTGGTGTCCAATAAAAGTTCTTTTCCCAAGGATTACATATTTGAAATACGAAAGCCCTAGCCCTTACCGTTCAAACGTAAGGTACAATTTTCAAGACAACAACCCCCCCCCCTTTTTGAAGCGCACTGCCAGGTAGAATACACAGATATAACATATACAATTTACAGGTAACGTTTTAAAAGTTTCATTCATAAAATTCAGTTCTCCTGATGTGATTTGATAGTTTGCCAACAGTCATTCTTCTTCTGTCTTGTCTCTAGATTTTATAATTATTTTGTTTTTTCTATACAAAAAATAACGATTGTCAACTTCATTTATTAGCATTTCGCGTTTTTTTGTATATCTATTACTTGTATATTATTTATTTCATTAAATAGTGCAAGAATAAATTAGAAAATTGGTACGTTATTTCCATAGTTTTTATTCATTCATAAATCTTTGGATCCGCTCCTATACAGGTGCGCTAAGCCTTGATCACTACTGTAAACAAAACATTCATCTCGCCGAAAATGTTCATGATTCCGCTAAACTGAGAAAGTTTACACATGATTTATCATCTCATAAGAAACATCAGACCTGTACAATGCAGAAATGCTCGAATTGAAGGTGGCATGTCAGATTCGTTTTCCGGCAGAACCTCCAGAAATTTAAGAGAAAGTAGGGAATTTTCTGAATTCTCACTGGCGTTTTAATACACAAAATAATTCGGCTGATCTTCTTAATAAATAATATTTGCCAAGCTTTTTTGGTAGGAAAGATACTGCCAATTAACAAGTATGAGGCTCAGTTCAGTACATCTGCCCAATTTCTTGCATGCAAGTCTACAATTTTGGACGTGTAATTTTTTTCCTGCACTACTTTCTTCTCCTACAGATTCTAAAAATAATGAGTGGGATGTACCTAATTAAGGTCTTCCGTTTCTAACGGAAAAAACTGATCATACGACTGGATGGTTGTCAAAGCTTAGCTAATGGACCATTGTTTTAGTGATGATAAAAATGAAAGTCTTGTCCAATACGGGGCGACATATGCTATTGCTTGCAATAGCAGACTTTCTAGTTATTATTATTTTTCTTCTTCCTGGGAAAATTTTGTCCACGAGTGATCTTGTTAACCACACATCCGACTTAGGTGAAACCTTTTTAGGGTTAGTAGGCATGTTATGTAGAGTTGCCGAACGAAGGTCATTTTGCGCGCACGTGCTTGCAAGAGCGCGCACGTGCAACACGTAAAATGACCAATATAATGGATATTGCCGTAACTTTCCTATTTTTTGATGAAATGCTTTGAAACTCATAATGTAAGGATATATTAGTAGTATAGACAAGATAGCATGGTCAAAATAGCAAGATCTCACGCGCATGCACGTGCGCTTTGCTCTCATTGGCTGAAACTAAAGTCTCAATATCTTTCTTGTTTCTTATCATAATCCTTTGAAATTTTGAACATAGCCCTACACTATAAAGATCTACAGCATGACATATAAAATTTACATGAAAGCATGCGCATGTGCGCGTGCTGCAATCTGATTGGCTGAAACTTTAAATGGCTATATCTCCTTTGTTTTTTGACGAAATTCTTTGAAATTTAAAATATAGTCATGCATTAGGATATCCTACAATATATTTTAGAAAAAAATCATGAAATCACGCACATGCACGTGTGCTGCAATCTGATTGGCTGAAACTTGAAATGGCTATAACTCCCTTGTTTTTCAACCAAACACGATTGGATTTAGATCATAGATAGATGTAAAAGACTCCTACAAGAAGGTATGGTTATCATGCACGTGCACGCACGTGCGTGCATTTGGAACGAGTATAATTAAAAATACACTTGAATGAGTGATTTTTATTACTTTTGGACTGAATGCTTTAATATACAGTATATTAAAGTATATAGATAGTGTAGACAAGATGATATGGTCATAACGCACATGCATTCACATGCGCTTGCCTGCAATGCTAAAATTTGAACATAATTGGCATTCTTCTGGGAAAACGTTGTTAAAGTCAAAAATGCACAAAATTTGTCTTATTTAATGAAGCTTACAGGGAATATGGCACCAACAGGGAGTTGGGGAGCGTTTGGGGAACATCTGTAACGGTTCCCGTTACAATTAGCACTAGTTATTATTATTATTATTTTTCTTCTTCCTGGGAAAATTTTGTCCACGAGTGATCTTGTAAACTACAGATCCGACTTAGGTGAAACCTTTTTAGGGTTAGTAGGCATGTTATGTAGAGTTGCCAAACAAAGGTCATTTTGCGCGCACGTGCTTGCAAGAGCGCGCACGTGCAATAGGTGAAATTACCAATATAAGGGATATTGCCGTAACTTTTCTATTTTTTGATGAAATTTTTTGAAACTCATAATGTAAGGATACATTAGTAGTATAAACAAGATAGCATGGTCAAAATAGCAAGATCTCACGCGCATGCACGTGTGCTTCGCTCTGATTGGCTGAAACTAAAGTCTCAATAACTTTCTTGTTTCTTGTCATAATCCTTTGAAATTTTGAACATAGTTCTACATTATGAAGATCTACCGCACGATATATAAGAATTTTCATGAAAGCATGCGCATGCACGTGTGCTTCGCTCTGATTGGCTGAAACTAAAGTCTCAATAACTTTCTTGTTTCTTGTCATAATCCTTTGAAATTTTGAACATAGTTCTACATTATGAAGATCTACATGATATGAATGATATGATATGAATAAGAATTTTCATAAAAGCATGCGCATGTGCGCGTGCTGCAAGCTGATTGGCTGAAACTTTAAATGGCAATATCTCCTTTGTTTTTTGACGAAATTCTTTGAAATTTAAAATATAGTCATGCATTAGGATATCCTACGAAATGATATAGAAAAAAAAAATCATGAAATCACGCGCATGCACGTGTGCTGCAATCTGATTGGCTGAAATTTTAAATTGCTATTTCTCCTTTGTTTTTTGACGAAATTTTTTGAAATTTAAAATATAGTCATGCATTAGGATATCCTACAAAATGATATAAAAAAAATTCATTAAATTACGTACATGCACGTGTACTGCAATCTGATTAGCTGAAACTTTAAATGGCTATAACTCCCTTGTTTTTCAACCAAACAGGATAGGATTTAGAACATAGATAGATGTAAGTGACTCCTACAAGAAGGTATGATCATCATGCACGTGCACGCACGTGCGTGCATTTGAAACGAGTATATTTAAAAATACTCTTGAATGAGTGATTTTTATTACTTTTGGACTGAATGCTTTAATATATAGTATATTAAAATATATAAATAGTGTAGACAAGATGATATGGTCATAAAGCACATGCATTCACATGCGCTTGGGTGCAATGCTAAAAATTGAATATAATTGATATCCTTCTGGGAAAGCGTTGTAAAAGTCAAAAATGCACAGAGTTTGTCTTCTTTAATGAAGCTTACAGGGAACATGGCACCAAAAGGGAGTTGGGGAGCGTTTGGGGAACATCTGTAACGGTTCCCGTTACAATTAGCACTAGTTATGTTCCCCAAACGAAGTTGGGGAACATATTGTTTTTACTCTGTTTCTTATTATTATTATTATTATTTTTCTTCTTCTTCTTCCTGGGTACTTTTTTGTCCTGGAATGATCTTGTAAACTGTTCATCCCATGTAGGTAAAACCTTTTTATAGTAAGTAGACATGTTATGTAGATTTGCGGAATCAAGGTCATTTTGCGCGCACGTGCTTGCAAGAGCGTGCACGTGCAACACGTGAAATGACCAATATAATGAATATAGCCGTGACTTTTTAAATTTTTGATGAAATGCTTTGAAACTCATAATATAAGGATATATTAGTAGCATAGACAAGATGACATGGTCAAAATAGCAAGATCTCACGCGCATGCACGTGCGCTTCATTCTGATTGGCTAAAACTAAAGTCTCAATATCTTTCTTGTTTTTTGATAAAATCCTTTGAAATTTTGAACATAGTCATACATTAGGGAGATCTATAGCCTGATATAAAAGAATTATCATGAAAGCATGTGCATGCACGTGTGTTTGCAAGAGCGCGCACTTGCAACACCAGAAATGTCCAATATAATGGATATAAACGTAACTATTTAAATTTTTGATGAAATGTTTTGAAACTTATAATATTAGGATTTATTAGAAGCATTGACTAGAGGACATGGTCAAAATAGCAAGATCTCACGCGCATGCACGTGCGCTTCGCTCTGATTGGCTGAAACTAAAGTCTCAATATCTTTCTTATTTTTTGACAAAATCCTTTGAAATTTTGAACATGGCTAGAAATTATAAAGATCTACTGCATGGTATATAAGAATTATCATGAAAAGCATACGCATGCACGTGTGCTGCAATCTGATTGGCTGAAAATTTAAATGTCTATAACTTTCTTAGTTTTCAACGAAACGGGATAAAATTTATAATATGACTAGGTATAATGGATTCCTACATAATGTTACTATAAAATTGAATGCACGAACATGCATTCATGCACGTGCACGTACGAAATACGCAAAATGGCCAATATTTTAAAAAAAACATTAAAATGTATATTGTAAAGATTTTTTTTCATTTATTCTCACGATATATAGATATGTTAATTGTTTGGACAACATGCCATGATCATCTTGCATGTACATGCACGTGCCTGCGCATACAATGCGTTAATTGACATATATTTTATATCATTGTAGCTTTTATAATTCTTTGATGAAATCCTTCGATACTGATCATATTTTTTGAAATGTCTTACAGAAATTAGGCACAAAAAGGGATTTGGGGAGCGTTTGGGGAACATCCGTAACGGTCCCCGTTACAATTAGCACTAGTTATTATTATTATTCTTTTTTTTCTTCTTTGTTCTCCGGTACTTTTTTGTCCGCGAGTGTTCTCAGAAACTGTTCACCCAACTAAGCTAAAACCTTTTTAGGGTTAATAGGTGTGTAGTGTAGGTGTGCGGAACGAAGGTCATTTTGCGCGCATACGCATGCACGTGCGGGCACGTGATATGAGTGAAATTACTGACATATCTAATATAGCCATAACTTTTACATTTTTTGATGAAATTCTTTGAAACTCATTATGTAAGGATATATTAATAATGTACATAACATGACACTGTCAAATTAGCACGAACTCACGCGCATGCACGTGCGCTTCACTCTGATTGGCTGAAACAAATATCTCAATATCTTAACTGTTTTTTGACGAAATGCAATGAAATTTAAAATATATGCATACTTTAGGATGTCCTACAATACGATATATAACAATTGTCACGAAAACACGCGCATGCACGTGCGCTTCAATCTGATTGGCTTAAACTTTAAATGGCTATAAGTCCCTTGATTTTCATCCATACAGGATGGGATTTAGAACATAGACAGACATAATGGTCTCCTACATGAAGGTATGGTCATCATGCACATGCATGCACGTGCGCTTCACTCTGATTGGCTGAAACAAAAATCTCAATATCTTTTCTGTTTTTTAACGAAATGAAATGAAATTCAAAATATGCATATTTTAGGATGTACTACAATATGATATATAACAATTGTCACGAAAACACGCGCATGCACGTGCGCTGCAATCTGATTGGCTTAAACTTTATATGGCTATAAGTCCCTTGTTTTTCATCTAAACAGGACGGGATTTAGAACATAGACAGACATAATGGACTCCTACAAGAAGGTTTGGTCCTCATGCACACGCATGCAAGTGCGTGCACCTGCTCTTTGCTGTGATTGGCTGAAACAAAAACTTCAATTTTTTTTTTGTTTTTTGACTAAATGCTATGAAATTTAAAACATAGGCATACTTTAGGATGTCCTACAATATGATATATTAGAATTGTCATGAGAATAAGCGCATGCACGTGCGCTGCAATCTGATTGGCTTAAACTTAAAATGGTTATAACTCCCTTGTTTTCCAACCAAACATGATGGGATTTAGAATATAGATAGACATAATAAACTCCTACAAGAAGGTATGGTCATCATGCACATGCTTGCACGTGCGTGCACGTGAAATGAGTAAAATTAAAAATACGTTTGAATGAGTATATATTTCTAATACTTTTGGATTAAGTGCTTTGAAATCAAGTATATCAAAATATATAGATAGTGTAGACAAGATGATATGGTCATTAACGCACATGCATTCAAATGAGCACTCGTGCAATGCTAAAATTTAAATATACTTTGTATTCTTCTGGAAAAACGTTGTTTAAGTCTAAATTGCATAAAGTATGTCTTATTCAATGGAGCTTACAGGGAATATGGCACAAAAAAGGATTTGGGGAGCGTTTGGGGAACATCTGTAACGGTCCCCGTTACAATTAGCCCTAGTTACATGTCTGATCAATATATACTCAACAAAACAAGAAAACGCATAATCAGGTTAAACATGGCAATCTAAGTTTAAAGTTTAAACCTTAATCTTTAAAG
Source organism: Saccostrea glomerata (assembly GCA_003671525.1). Classification (NCBI taxonomy): domain Eukaryota; kingdom Metazoa; phylum Mollusca; class Bivalvia; order Ostreida; family Ostreidae; genus Saccostrea; species Saccostrea glomerata. The sequence continues at coordinate 20,381 of PRKT01000017.1, read as the reverse complement.
TGATTTTAGAGTGTGTTGTGATAAAAAGTAAACTTCTCCTATGTTCCAAATTGACAAGTTAAGTTGACGTCATTGACGTCGCCTCCAAATACTAGAGACATGCGTATTAACCAATCCATTTGTCCTTTGCGACCTCTCAGCGCAAGTGGATTTCCAATGTACGGACGCCGAGCACGAATACATGTACCACCTCCTCTCAATCTCTTGCGAACAATTTGTGCATTTATCGTTGATTTCAGCAGTTTGTACAGCAATTCTGAGTCAATTGCGCAGGTGCTGAATGAGGATCTGACGGTCCTGTTTGGGTGTGGTAACCCGCTGGCGGCCAGTTCCTTAGCTGGTGGAGACGTGTGTTGAACTGCTGCAAAACCGATTGATGAACACCAAATGCAGTGGCAACGTCCTGTTGCATAGCTGCGGTTAGTATCATTGTTAGAGCCTTGTTGCGTTCATCTTTATTTAGGCGTGGCATTTCAGCATCAACATTGCAATCAAAGCAAAAATATTGGTTTAATAGGAGTCTTGATTATTTCTTTAAATCAAAAATTTCATTGAAAGTAGACCCCTGATTTTCAAGAAATCATGCAAAACACTATTTTCATATACATGATTAATCAAGGGAAATAAATCAACAATTGGGGTTTAAAAGCCCATGATGTACTTTAAATAGGTCACAGGTATGCAATGAAAAAAAAGATAGTTGTTCCCTATACATTTTCAAAATTTCCTTGACGAGTTTAACAATATGCGCTTCTTTTTTTGTTGAGTATATATTATTTAAATTCTTTTTTTTTCTTCATATTATGAATATATCCACGAAATCAATCTTGGGCATCATGTCATCTAGGAAAGTGTTTGCACATTTTGTTTTCTCTTGTCCCATTTCATTAGATGGATAAATACTATGAGTAAACTTGATTTGATAGCTCTTAATACTTTACTGCAAGATGAAATGTGTTCATACTTCAGTATGTGGGTTCGATTCACATCCAGGGCTTAACATCGCAAATTACATTACATGAGTCATCCCATATAATGTAAATACAACAAAATCAAATTCAGGCTTCATCTCCAAATTGACTTTGAATTGCGTGGACTAATCCTCAATTTAGTTGATATTTTATATATTTCATAATAACTATTTTTTGTTTGTATTTTTTAATTATTTATCCTGCTAAGCAGTGCTTTTTAAATTATACAAACGTGTGTGGACATTCTGTTATGATTTAGCTTGCTGATGATGGTGCTAAAGAAGGATATGCTGCCCTGAGCCTCCATCAAAGTGTCAATTCATGATGACTTTTCTCAAAATCATCTTAAATTTCCAAAAAAATTTATAATATTATTTTAAAGTTCATATATTTTTATTGCCTTTTAAAATTTCCTTCCAGTCTTTTTTTCTTTTTCTTTTTTTTTAAATTTTGGCACCTGTGACAGGTAAACTTTATATATTTTGTAAATATTATTTTGCTGAGTGTGAAGTTTTGCGCGTCACGATCTTTTTCGTCAGATGCATCCAACGTAAACAATTCACGTGATTGGTCAACTCATGTTATCAACATTGACACGGAACTAGTCTGTTGCACGAGCAACCAATCAGGGATAAGAAGAAAGTTCCAGTCGTAAAGCTTGCGGTTAAGAGGCGTGTACAACTTATTTCAGCGCAGTTGTCAACTAGATCGTGACGTAACGTAAAACTTTACATTTAACTGCAAACTATAAATAAATAAATGTTTTTGACACGAAGTATTTTTCAGGGCGTACATGTAGAAGGCTACGTCCTTGGGAGAAAAGTTTATTTTACTTAAACTTAAAAACTGAAAAATAGGATCTGTTGCCGTTGATTTTTTTTTTTGCTAGATGTACTTTTAAGGAAACATGAGTGATTGGCACTTCAGAGAAAATTTCGTCAAAAGTTATGTGCAGCAAAAGTTAGAAAGGAATACAGAAAAAAGAAAGCAGCCCTTGTCAAATTATGCATAAATTTATCACGCAAGCCAATCGATTGATCATCGTCACAAAATCAAAATTCTGACAATTATTCCTTATATTTACATGGTGATGCTCTTGATTCTGCAAATCCATGTGCTATACTAGTATAAAGCCTTGCCTCCGTTTTTTTTTGTCCCACGTGTTTTTTTGTAAACGCGCCTATCGATTAACCAGTATATTTAATATGTATTAATGAAGTAAATTTAATATTTGTAATCTTATCTCGGACAAAGACTGGAAATGTAAATATACCATTCGTATTTTTCCCTCAATCGGACTGATGGGCCTTCGGACTAGTGCGCTTGAGGACTAGTGAACCTTCGGACTAGTGGGCTTTTGGGCCTTATTTAACCTTCGCACTAGTGGGCAGACCCCAAAAAGGCAAACATGCGTCTTTAAGATTAATAAGTAGTGTCGAAAGAAAAATATTGGTGCATGCAAAAATCATAACTTTAATTTCCAAAAATAAGTACTACTCCACTGAGGAAGCGGTCAAAAGACGGTCCTTAAAAGGCGATGATGTCTCAAGCATTTTTCCTTAGCGAAAAATCCAGACAGTCGACAAATAATGTGGCACACTAATGGCTGGAAAAGAGTACATCAGCACGGTGAGAAGAGATGAGGACTGCAATGGTGACACATCTTCCATTGTTTGCGAGGATTCTGTGTTGATGTACACGTATGACGAAGTATTAATCAACCATGTATGATGAAATAAAATTTATGATAAAATTTCGAAAATTTTGAAATATATGGCCCCAGAGTCAGTGGTTCCTTTGGGGCGGGGTGCACAACTGGTTATAAAGAGGAAGTGCATTTTCTCTTTGTGATCTACCTCTGGGTATTAAGTAAATAGAGTAAGCATGCTGAGTTTATAATTATGATAAGTAATGGTGCCTCTTTCAAAATTGTGAATTTCATGGCCTCTGGTTTAAAACACGAACCAAATCAATGGTTGGAAAGTTGTTTAATGATACTCAGGTGACCTCTAAAATAAACTAAGTACATAGTTATGATGAGCAAGAGTGCCTCTACCAAAATTGTGAATTTTATGGCCCCAGGGTCAGGGGTTCTTGTTTTAGGGTGGGGCTCTAATGATTATATAGTGAAATGCATGAATTCTTTGAACATCTTATCCTTTGCTCCTGGTTAATATGCTAATGATCTAATTACATATTTAAGGCCAGGATTTATTTTATTTTCAGTTTTATAAACCCTCCGCTCAAGATTTTGAATTTTCAGAAAAAAATAAAACAGTTTTTTTCTTTCCGATGTCAAATTTGAGTCGGGATCGAGATTTCAAATTTACGAACTGGCACTTCCGGTTTTACGATGAAACTGCGGGTAAATAAAGCTAGATCTGAGAAGATAGCTTGGTTTAGTGTAAAATTCATCGATAAGAGTGCCATTCAAAACGTTTCACCCGTTCAAAGGACAAATAAAATGCTGACGACTTCGTTGCACAATGACATGCTGGTGAGATAATTATGTATTCGTTTCAAAAGTAAATTATTTTCCTCCCCCAGGTTTTAAACTGCCCGTGGTAGCTATTGCATATTGCCAGGGACATTGTTTAGGTCTTTGTAATAGCTTACAGTCTAAGCATCATTCTTCACAAAAGGGTTGCTTATGCATCAGATGTAATGAATAAAACTATGGGAGAAATGAAGTCCATTTGAGGAAGAAATAAACAATAACCTGAAGAAATAAAAAAAATTTCAAGATTATACAAATATATACAGGTATGTAGTATCATTTGTATCAGCCAGAAAAATTATTTTACACTTAATTGAAAAAATGTTGACCCTACTCCCCAATACTCCCTGTCTGTTTTATGATAGGAATTATAATTTTAGGCATCAAGTAAATTTTAGAACAATGTCTACACATTCACCTAACACATATTAAAAAATTGAAGATATATTGAAAGACTTTTAAAGAATTGATTTTTTAAAATATATTTTGATCAACATCACAAAATTTATATAACTGGCCCAAACTGGCAGATGATGAAATAAGCAATTAAATGTTCTACTCTCCTATTTGTAAGCATTATGTGTCCAGTGGTAAGGAGCCCATTAGGATAGCATAAAAAAGAATGTACAAATGTTAATAATTGATTTATCAGAAATTTTTTTTATTTCCTTCTCCTTCGGGACTTTTTTATTCTCATGTTCATAACTAAACTTAAACATAAAAAAATGCTGGCCTTATAATGAAGAAAGGGGTCTCTTTCACTTTCAAAATAGATAATTTCAGGGCTGCTGGGTCAGGGGTACCAGGGGGGTACTTTGACTAAAAATGAATGCTTTGAAATCTGCCCTTTGATAAGCAATGGTGCCTCTTTCAAAATTTGTGAATTTCATGGCTTTTGGATTAAAACACGAACCAAATACAATCGCTGGAAAGTTGTTACATGATACTCAGGTGACCTATAAGGCCCGTGGGCCTCTTGTTTTTTATGTATAGGAAAAAATAAGGGAGCGTATGGAAGATCTAATTTTAGTTAGCTCGAAGGATATTAATAAATTTATTTCAAAGAAATGTGCTAGTAAAAGTTGTGATTTTCCTAGTGAATAGTGTTAATTTTAAATGAAATGACTCGAAATTATCTTGTTAGGAAGTATTTAATTGGGGTTTATCTCTCTAAAACAAACTTTAATTAATGTTTTCCCCCGTGGGGATCCGGGTTAGAATAGGTCCTCAGTACCCCCTTGCTTGTCGTAAAAGGCGACTAAATGGGGCGGTCCTTCGGATGAGACCGTATAAACCGAGGCCCCGTGTCACAGCAGCTAGGTGTGGCACGATAAAGACCCCTCCTTGCTCAAAGGCCTTAAGTGCCGAGCATAGGCCTAAATTTGCAGCCCTTCACCGGCAATGGTGACGTCTCCATATCTGTGAAATATTCTGGAAAGGGACGTTAAACAGTATACAATCAATCAATTAATGTTTTTAATGTTCATGTGTATAACTAATACTTAAAGTAAAATAAGTCGTACATGTATAGTGGAAAACTACCGGAAAACTACCTTCCCATGAGAAAAATGTTCTTAACTGGACGTTTTATTAGATTGCTCTTAAAGGTGCACAGACACAGATTTGCAGTTTTTTCAAGTTTTTTGTATAATACAACGACTTATATATTGAAATAGCTTTTCCCACGAAAATATATTAAAAATCTTATTTTATATAAAACTTATTGACACTACAAATTTCTTGACGGGTTTGATTGATACGTCCTTTCACGTTCACAAAAAAGATTGGGGATAAGGCAGGCAGAATGTCTATAGTGTCAAATATTATGAAATCATATTATTAGTGAATTAAGTATTTAAATAAATTTATCATTGTATGACAAAAAAAAACGTTTTTCTGAGAGAAAAAAATCTCTTGACAATCTTTTTTCTTGTATAAAAATATCGGACCGTATTCGTGGTATTCGAACCCTAGCAATAAAAATCCGAAATTTCTCACTGCTTTAAGACTATCGCGCTTACTATTATGCTACACGGCTCTTGATGATTGTGGGCATTTAAATCATGTTTGTGATATGACCCTTGACTTAATGGACTTGAAGTATTTCTCGGAAAGTTGCGAATGTTTTGCCATAAAAGTGTACTTTTAAGGTATAGTGGGTCTTGCCGCCATGTTTATGTAAACCAAAAAATGTATATTTTATTGCAAACTTTTAGGATTATCTTTCAAAAAATAGAGCGAAGAACCACCCATATTAAAAAAAAATTGTTAAAGTATGAGAAAATGATATCGTTTTTGTTCTTTATAGTGTATGTATGCTTTTTCATAAGCAAATATTTTCAATCTTTGTGGGATTTTTATATAAAATCGAAGAGATTTTAATGAAATACAAAATAAAATATGGATATAATACATGTATATCTTCGTGTGAAATGCTATTGCAATATATGAGTCGTGATATTATACAGAAAATATTAACTTCAAATATGCGCCTATGCACATTTAGTAAAGAGTTTGTTATTTGATTACATAAGACACTTATTGTGAAATGCCACAGTACACCCAATGAATGAAGTACATGACTTTATAAAATGTAAATACAAAACAAGGAAACATATTTGGGATTGTCTATTTTCTATCCACTTGCGTTTTATCTATTCTCGTTAAGTTGTCACTTCCGCATTTACTGCACTTTGTACTAAAGAAAAATGTATTATTCATGTCATTTGCGAAACATTTTTGGAAGAAGTTTCATACTGGAAATTTTTTTCTTCAAATGTTGTTTTCTAGTATGCTTGATGGGCGCAAAGAAAACAAAACTAATTTTTTCTTCCACAAAACGATCAGAAGGACAAATAATTATTTCCTTGATATTGTTGGTTAGCACAAATCTTTTTGCTGGTATATGTATGCTAACATCCATTCTGATCGTTCTTAGTATAGTTCCGTTCATTGCAGAAAAACACGTTATTTCCTGACGCTCTTTGAATGCCACAGCGAGTATCTCATCCGCTATAGTGAACGATATAGGCGTGTTGATGTCCTTGGCCTCCCATATTAATTTACCATGGTCATCTACACAAGTTACTGTCTTTTTGTCTTGATCTGCTACAAAAAACTTCTTTAAGTCTGGAGTTAAAAGAACTTTACCAGGAGAGGTAAATGGTAGTGTGTGAATGTTTTTTGTTTGTTTTCTCTTCATATCATATAATTTAATTGTTGGTGGTTGTGCGGAGGCTACACTTTGTAAGTTACAGGACATCAAAAGTTTGTTATTACTGTACGAGATTCCATGCACTGTTGTCCAGTCGTATTGAAAATCGATGCATTTTTCTTCCTCCTCTTTTATCTCCGTTTCGTGTACAGAGAAAAATCGGACTCGATAACCACATGCCGCAACTATCTCATTTTTGTCCACAGCAGTACAATTCGCAAATTCCCCATCAAACGTCTCCATAAACAAAAACATCCCTTTAGAACTTAGAACAATGGTTTTACCATTATCGGTAACTACCACCATCCTTCCATCTTCGAGTGTTGTTATGTCCGTACACGTCAGCTTTTCAGTCTTTTTCTTCTGTTTAACTGCAGTTTTATGTTTGGCTAAAAGAACTGGAAATTTTTTATAAGGATCTAAATGACAGTATTCGCCATAGGCGCCTTTCTCCTCTTTAGCACTTACTTTTATATTTCCCTCAATCACCTTACTTCCTGAATGCGGGATTGTTGGTGCTATATCATAAGGAACATCCTCGTTATCTGTTGAAGTATCGTCAAATGAATCATAACCTGATGTGCTTTGAGCTAACACGTTAACATATACGTCGCTGCCTTGCATTTCACTATAAATCACAGATTCATCGTCTGAGTGCTGGTCCTGCGAAGCACTCATCCTTGTGTTAAATGGTGGATCCTGAGCAGTAGTTTTGAACTGAATGTCTGCATAGTTCAGGACCCTTTCTGATTTACCTTCAGTTGCATTCGTGGACAGTTGAACAAATTCGTAGTCGTTGTCCATGATCAAGCGAACGTCTACCTATATTTAAAAAAAGTTCGCATATTATATGATTGTTACATAGACCAAAGTTTAATATTATATAAGAGGAATATTTTCGTAGTTTTCATTGGCTGAAAGGACGTCACATGACATTCCTCCTTTTGCGATAGCGACGTGAAAACGCGTCCATGGAAAATGATATCGCACGTCACGCCGTTCGGTTGCACTGAAGTTACGTAGAACGTGACGTCATAATAAAAGAAACGTGAATTTAACAATTGTGACGTAAAGACAGCCAAGTCCGTTGTGTTATGACTGTGTCGGTGCATTCACTTTGAGTGATTATATAATATAACTATTATGGACTTCAGTGAACGGTCAATATGTGGTTATAAGGACTCATGGCAATTGATATTGACCTCAGACACAGAAAATGATAGCGACCTCGCAGGCTCGGTCGCTATCACTTTCTGTGTCTTCGGTCAATATCAATTGCCATGAGTCCTTATAACCACATATCGACCTACACTGAAGTCCATAATTGTATAATATCGCGGAAAAAGTATCCGTTCGCGCACTGAACCCGATAAGCATGTAACTAGTACCCGTCAAACAATGCTGCACGGTGACAATAACGGGTTGTTTTAAGTATTAGACAAGAGAACTAAATAGAAATGCCTTCTCTCGTTCTATGGACATTTAAGTACTGTGTGATGTAAATTTATAATTATAATAATCACAATCATATTTAACATCCATCTAGTGTTTAAAACGATGCTTCTATGCTTGAATTGGCAAAAAAATACAGAAAGTATTATAATATTCTAATTGATCAATGCAATTGAAATATCGGAAACGTGTATTTTAAGCCAAAGCCTAATACTCTGGCTGAGTAATGACAAATGAAGCTACACTCGATAAATTGATCTTTTTAAATTCATGAAAAAGTACATTTATTTTATACCGACAGTTATTTAAGTACTTTAGTTATATGGTGTATGGTACATATAAATGCAGTTTTAAGATATAACCCGATTCGCCTTTTCAGAGCGATTTAAAAATACTTACATCTATTAAATAAGGACTTTTCACTCTAATTTGTTCAGTAATATTTAAATTTCAGTCATAAACTTTATTTATTAACCTTTTTAAAAAAAAAAAAGTAAAATCCTGTCACCCTTCTCTTAATAGTACATTGCTTCAAATAATCTGTGGCGACATGAACATTTTTCTTTCTAAACGTTAACGTTGGTATTTGTGGACACAGTTATGAACAACTTCAATAATTCAAGTGCAAAACCGGGCTTACAGGGTTAACTACTCGTCAAATTTATCTTCGTACTCTTGAATTCATATTATGCATTACCTACATGCATTTATAATTTTTATAAATTTAATCAACTGGTACATGTACGAACGAAATAAGGATGGACGCTCAACTTATTAAAGAAACTTTATGGACTTGATGGTTTGTCCCCAGTTAATTATTTAAAATTCGAATTTGTTCATACTGTATTGAAATATTTTAATTTTTTTTTCAAACATGATTAGGTTATTTACTTCAGCTTAAATATCTTTTCCTATTATAGTTTTACATGTTTGAAAATATCATCTAGATTAAAAATAAAATGTTTTATACTTTAAAGGGAATAAAGAACGCAGTTTTTTTCCCTCTTTCAAGCTTTACAGCATAAAAACTTCATACTGGCTTATTTACAAATGAAAGAATACATATCATAGCTATAAGCATTTCATACCTTTCAATCTTTATAGCTTAAAATGACTGTTCATTACTTTTATTCAAATCATGGAGGTCAATTACAAGGTCATATCCGTTTCATGCTTTTCAACCAACCTTAATTACTCATAAAAGTATTACATTATCATAACGTATTATAATAAACCAATCCTAGAACCTTAGCTCCTTGAGATTTTTTGTCCGATGTTTGTTATTGGATATTAGGTTATTAAGTCGTATTATGAATGGAAGTTCAACGGGATAACTGAAAGCGGGAAAACAATGTTCCCTTTGATTAATTTACGTTCCTTTAGTGGCGTCACTGTCTATGTTCAGTACTGAATGTAACTTTACCCGGTAGGAACTCTACATACCGACTACATATAATACGTATTGCATGGTGAAAAGGCATATTAGGATGGAATATCACGAACTATATTTAAATGCCGCTAGCTATGAAGAGATAATTAATCCCGACAGCGAACAATCATATAAATTATGTATTGTTAATGTCTGATCTTTAATGTAAAGTATTTGTCTTCTATCTGTGTATTGTGATGTGAGAGTGTGTTTGATTTATACTTTGTAGGTTTATTTTGCTATAAGCACATTAATAAATACTTGTGCCGAATCCAGTGTTGGAGTTTTGATATTCCTACAAAAGACCCGGTAACACAATATAAAATAGAAGCACAGCAAACATGGACCTCCGAAATTTATAAGAGGTTGGATCAGCTGCCATGGAGGATAGCTATGACTTCACAGCCTACTCCACTGCGTTACGAAGGCTATGCAGTGGCTGTAGACATTATGACTGTTGCATTATGGGAATAGGTATCCATCATAAACAATATGGCGATGTATCATGTAGTATTGGCAGATTAACCTGAAAAAGGTAAATAGTTATGAATTGAGAGAAATCTGAAAAGATCATTTCATTGGAACATTACAAGCGACAGTGTAAAAATTGTTTTATGTGACCTAAGAACTTGAGAAGTGTAAAAATGACGTCTTTATCGGAAAATGCAATGTTATGTGTGCGTAATAAATGGGATTTTTATTATCGAAGCTCAAACCGATTTTTACTCGTATACAATCGATGTGAATTACCCGTGACTGCGTGAGTTACCGACGATGTTCATAATCTAAATACAGAAAATATGTCATTTCACAATGGCAATCCAAATAAGAAACAAGTTTTTGCCAGCATCTGATTTGAATTGAAATGAATTAAACACAAAAAAATGAAGGAAATGTATGCAACTCGAAAGGAAACATAATTACTTATGGATGGTTGATGAAGCTGTGCCTTAAAACATTTACTAATTTTTGTCATCAAAACTAATCTGGATACCAACCATGATTGTAATAATAATATGTAGACCCCCAACAGTTCATCATGTATGTATGCCTAGATATATCAAAAGTACATGTAATGTTGTGATACGAAGCTGTATTTCATGCTTTTGTAAAAACTAAGTCCTTTTAAACCTTGAAATAAATACAACAGGTGATATTATTTAATTTATCTCTCATGTGTATATTCATGATTTTTATAGTTGTGGTTTAGTAACCCTCCATGATTGAAGGACCATGACTTTGACACATCACATGAAATGGTGAGACAACTATAAATCCATCGCAGTATGGGAGAGATTAAACAGCCATCAGACAAATAGACGAAGGTGACTATATGTTTTATTAATTATTCTATTTTCAGGAAGTAATATAATGAAATCATAAATTTTGTTATAGATTACTTTTTACAGGGGTTCAAAATCCGGACTCGGCATTTAGAATTCGCCAGAGTCCTGGGACTTGGCTATGTTTCTTGTTTATCTTTTTTTAAGTTAAAAAAATGATCGTTAAGCTAAAAATAAAGAAAATTCTCAAATGTATAAATTAAACTTGATAAAAACTTGCTGGTGCGATCTATACCTCTGTAAACGATTACATTTTATCGTGCATTATTATTTTTTCTTTATCGAGATAAAAATGTCAAGGTTGTTCACGGTAAAAATGTGGCGAATACCTTATTCTTCAAAAGTTTTCATCTTACTTCTACAGATTTTTTGTTAAAAAAATCTTTTCGAGGAAAAAAACAAAAGCACGTGTTATCTTTTTGTTCTTTTAAAATATGTTTTGGGCTGTGTAAAAATGCTGTTGTCTGATTGGACAGAAAAATAATTACGTGTACTTGATGTACATTTATAGCAACTTTCGATTACCGTTCTTGACTTCCATATTTAGAAATCGTCCAGACCTGTTAAATAGAGTGGGTAATGTGAATTTCTCTAACTAATACTAAGTAATTTCAAGATATGGGTTCGAACCCCATGAAACTCAATTTGTTTTAAATACCATAAAATAAATTTTGCACATTGCCAAAGAATTTACACAGAAAAATTAGTAAGAACCTAGGTGACAAAAAATTCTACTTGGTGTTAGTGTCTGAGCGAGGGGGTTCAAGGTAGGGTTGGGGATAGGGGCTTAAAGCTTGCATGAAAAACAAATAAATTCAATCCTAAATCAGCTACACAGTACTGAAAACAGAGGGCCGGCACTAGTGATTACTGATACATGTATGACATGTTATTGTTTTGGATGTATCTCAAAAATCTGTAGAAAATGAAATAAAAAGCAAGTAAATTTTAGGTATGATTTCAAATAAATTTTGTTATTTATTCAGCAAAGTATGAACATATTTCTCTACGGCAAATAGCATGCAAAGGGCAGAGAGTTTTCTATGAACTGCATTATTTACAGTATTTGACAACAAAGTTTATATTTTTCCTTTCATCAAAAATGCAAGTAAAAAAAAGGCGTTGAATTAATTTCCTCAAGGAGTTCGTAATCTAAAGTCATTTGGATGTTACCGAAATTGACATAAAAATGTGTGCAATATCGTTAGAATTTTTCATATGTTTGTGCACAAGGAATAATTCCTTGTGCACAAACTATGATAATCATTACAATTGTATTTCTTGATGCCATCATGACATAAAATATGTCTGTCACATGCAAATGCTATCCTGACAATCATTTAAAGGTTGCTATATATCTGTCACATGAAAATGCTATCCCGACAATCATTTAAAGGTTGCTATTGATCTCTGATCAAAACAAATCTCAGATTGTATTATGACCCCTCATAAATCTGTTATTATAACAGATTGTATAGGCACACGTAAGTACGCCTGTACTTGTATACCTTTTGAAAATTGAATAAACGATTTTATTTATTCAAACATTGCAGCTCATAAATTTGACAAATTAACTTCCATTTTTTCTTTAAAAATATAAGTTGTCAGAAGCAAACCTTATGTCAAAATTTATCAATCTGAAAGTTGTCTATCGCCGACATCCAAAATTCTAACGCATTTAACGTCGTTTGAGGACATTGACGGGTGTCGATTGCACAATAGATTTCAGATTCAATTAATCAAGAATTTATGTCCGTATTTTTTTAAGATTTGACTTACCTGAGTCGAAAGTTCCGATCGAATATTACAAGGAATAATTATGCACTTGTAGCTTAGTTCCTTGATACATGAACGAATATATCCTTTTAAAAGGATATTTATAGCCCCGTCAGTATTTTAAAAAATGCAAATACACGCTTTATTGCATTTCGTGCAAGCAATTCATAACTTCAGTCTATTTAAACATTTCTTTAGGAAAAATTATAATAGGTCATTTTGCGTGTTTTATGCTCTAAGTTGCAGTGATTTATTCTGCAGATAACCGGGTGTTCCGGAAGAAGTCTGTTTGTATCCTATAAAACTTAATTTTGGTATTACAATAATTTAAATCTGTTTGAATTTTAGCTCACCTGAGCAGAAGTCTCTGCTGAGTTAAAACAATTAAATAAAAATATATTTAATAATATTCATATAATAGAATATTTCAAAAAGAGTGTCTACATGTTTAACAAAAAACGCATAATAATCATAGAATTGACATTTTATAAATATGAGGTAAATGTTTCATCCAATCCAGATTGACAAACTCTGGCATTACTGAAGTGCGGAGAAAATGCACATGTGTTGGACATAGTCTAAAGCAAAGACCGCGTTTTTTTTTATTCAATCAATATTTTATTATGTTAAGTAAGACTACATAAATGGATTGGACATCAGGCATGGTTTTATAAGTCCTCTCCAAAAGACCGCGTTATATACATGTATAAACAATTTTACTTTTTCTGTTTAAACTGGATTTGTTTTACAAGTGTAAATATTTTAAAATCACTAAAAAGCCAAGTCGACAAAGAGTCAAACAGCTAGACTTATCAGGTATTATTTTGTATTAAAAAAAGTTTTTTTATTGATCAAATATGGTAACATAATATTGTACTTGAAGTTTTACATGCATTTTTTTGTTTCTTTTCTTCAATTACGTCAAATATTCACTGCGATATCACTTCCGGTTTAGTGGCATGGAGTCCAAGATGAGCTGTCAAAGTGGAAAAAGGGCCAGAAACGGCCTCTTAGTCGTCAAGCAGATTGGATTTTTTAACTTGAATGAATAACACAAATGCTCCAGATTCTGAATTAGTAGTGTTTTTTTTCTGGTCAAGCCCAGATCTATTTGTTTAGGTGCCCCCCCCAAAAAAAATAAGTTGCCATCCTGGTGTTTTTTTCATTGAGGGTGGGAAATTTTTTTCCCGGATTTTTTTTTCTTTTTGACGATAAAAACTTCAGACTCCTGTGATATATACATTTCCGAAGGAAAATGTTCAAATATATAATCAAATGTTAATTTATTACCAGACAAAATTTTACGAGATTTTGCTCCAACAGACGAGGATAAAGCGCGTTTTACAATATGCCAAGGTTATTCCCGCCACATAGCAAAACAAGAAATGTGGTGGTGGATCTAGAGGGAGTTTTAACATCCTCTGAGAGCAAGCGATGAGCCCCACATATCTGTTGCCTTTTTATAAAAGTAAAGCTATCTCTAGTTGAAGATAATTTAAAGTTTAATAGTTTAAATGTAAAAACTACTTACACGTCAAACTTTCGCGATCTCTCTGGAGTTCGTTTGTACCAAACTGAGTGCGGAGACGCAGAGAACTATGAGTAGCTTGCTTATGTAGTAATGAGCAATGTATAATGTTTTGAAGAAAATCCTGCAATGTCACATGCAAATGTACAATGACACAGGGATATATTAATTAACAGCATGAAAATTTTTACTACAAACCAATGAAATGTATGAACAAGATAAACCAGGAAGATGATGATTTTCAAGTCCTTTTTGTCTATACATGTATAGTTTAAAACTTTTGTTTGTTTTTTTCCCCCTTTTTTTATAAGATCACCTGAGTCACTCAGGTGACCTGTGACTCAGGTGACCTATTGCTATCCGTCTTCTGTCTGTCGTTGTCCGTCGTATGTTAAACATCTTCAGCTTCTTCTCTGAAACTGCTGAACCAATTTTGGCATAGAGCATCTTTGGGTGAAGGGGAACAAAAATTGTGAATTTCATGGTCCCTGCCCCCCTTGGGTTGTGGGGCCAAAACCACTAATATTAAATTAAAGTAATTTTAAATAACCTTCTTTACTCCTGGACATCAAGCAGTCAAAGTGTTGGTATAATTGTAATCAGCATGGGGTCCTCCACCAAAATTGTGAAATTCATTGACCCAGGCTCAGAGGTTCTAGAGCCATGATGGGGCTAAATAGATTATATTGTGAAATGCATAATTTCTTTGAAATTCTTTTTCTCTGCTCCTAGGCATTAAATAAACTAAACAAGTGCATAGTTATGTTGAGTAAAAAATCCAAAATTTTAAATTTCATTGCCCAAGGCTCAAGGGTTCTAGTGCTAGGGCGGGGCTTTAGAGAATATAATAGTTAAATTTAATTATTTCTTTAAAATTTTCTTCTCTACTCCTGTGTATCAAATAGTCCAACCAAGTACATAGGTATGTTGAATAAGGGTAACTCTTCCAAAATTGTGAATTTCGTGGTCCCTGCCCCTTGGGACTCGGGGCCAAAACCACTAAAATAAATGCATTCTTTAAAAAATCTTCTCTAATCCTGGACTTAATGGAGTCAAACTGTTGGTATGACTGCAATCAGCATAGAGTCTTCTACCAAAATTGTGAAATTCATGGCCCCAGGGTCAGGAGTTGTAGGGCAGGGCTAAATAAATTATATAGTGAAAATGCATTATTTTTTTAAAAAATTCTCCTGTTCTGCTCCTGGGCATTAAATAAAATAACTAAGTGCATAGTTATGTTGAGTAAGGATGCCTCTTCCAAAATTGTGAATTTCATGGCCCCAGGGTAAGGGGTTTTAGTGCTAGGGCGAAGCTATATAGATTATATAGTAAAATTGAATTACTTCTTTGAAAATCTTATTCTCTGCTCCTTGGTACTGAACAATTAACCAAGTAAATAGTTTTGATTAACAAGAATGTCTCTACTAAAATTGTGAATTCCATGGCCCTTTGCTGGTGGGTTCTGGTGTAAGGGCGGGACTCTATTGATTATATAGAGAAAATGCATTGATTTAAAAAAAACTTTTCTGCTCTTGGGTATCAAACCAATGAACTATGTACATAGTTATGATAAGGAAGGATGCCTCTTCCAGATTTGTGAATTTCAGGGCCCCTGGGTCAGGGCCCAGTTCTTGTGTTAGGGCGGGGCTCAAATGATTATATAGTGAAAGTGCATGAATTCTTTGAAAATCTTTTCCTTTACTCCTTGGTATTATGCCAATGATCTAAGTACATATGTATGATGAAGAAAGCTACCCTTTCAAAATGATTTATTTCAGGGCCCCTGGGTCAGGGGTACTTGGAAGGGGGGGGGGGGGACATAGTCAGAAAATAAGTTAATACTTTTAAATTGCTCATTGGTATTAATCAACCATTTATGATGAAATGCAATTTATGATACAATTCCTTAATTTTGAAATATGTGGCTCCAGGGTCAGTGGTTCCTTGGGTGCTAACAATGTGGAAATGCATTTCTCTTTGTTACTCTAATCTATCTCTGGGTATTAAGTAACCCGAGTAAGCATGCTAAATGTAAAGTTATGATTAGCAATGGTGTCTCTTTCAAAGGATGACTGCACTTAACGCTGTGTTTTGGGTCTTTATCGATTGCTTCTGTTGCTTTTAAATGTTAACTTAACTTAACTTTTATATATTTACTACAGAAGTATGTCCATTTGACACCTAATTTAAATGTTAAAAATAATTTTAGACTGTTATACTGTAAATCACTTTTTGTTCGTGAGAACTTTATTTTCGCGTAATTACGCGAGACAGTGTGCTCGCGAAAAATAAGTTCTCGCGTATAATAGTATTCCTTAAGATTATATAAAGCAACTAGATACGATCTCGTTGCGAGCAACGAGAGGTCTTCCGTCAGATTCAGGAAAAAAAACTTGTAAAATCGAACTAAAAAGTGATTTAAAATTTTGATCACAAGGAGAAGTGAATCCAGGTCGCCAACGTGAATGCGCATTTTTTTCTCTTTTCTCCCCAACGCGCGAACTTTTTAGCTATTGGGAATACTGCTTTAAATATACTTGTGTATACTTTTGCAACAGTACACCTGTCTAAGAATCATAAAAGGCGGGACACTATTCATAATTTCGTGTCAAACGCCACGCATAAATATTCGCACCTTTTCTTTGTACTGATCTATTAAAGAGGTGCAATAGCTTCAATGAAATTAGTTAAATTAAACATTCTTATCACCTTTATTTTATTTCGGCGTTAGGAAAGTATATTTAACACAGACTCCATAACCCCCTACGCGCTAAATGTCGGAGTTGACAGAGACAGACGCCATTTTGGATACGCTTCGAATTTTCAAATGTTAATATCTAGAGTTTGAATTTATCAATTTATAAACAAATTACACACTAAGCCTAATTAGAAGGGTTTCTATGAAACATTTTAAAATAATTCAAAAATATTGAAAAATAAAAAAGTTAGAAAATTCGACTTTTTAAATTTTCATCTGGAAACAACAGGAAGTACTGACAACGAACGAAAGGTCGCGTCCTGGGTAGTGAATATCACGATCTATAATCCCTGAAAGTTTGACATTAATATTTTTTGCCGTTCTTGAGATTAACCACGGACAAAATGTCATTTTAAATTCAGGAAAAGGTCTGTAACTTGGCACCGGAAGCAACATTCCAAAAAATCTCTCGGATAAAATAACTTCAGATCACAATACATTGTTTCTGAGAATTTCGTGAAAATCCACCCAGTAGTCTTCGAGAAATCGCGTGCACAAAATTTGATGGTCAGAAAAATAATAATAATAGCTAGAAACGATCTCGTTGCGAGCAACGAGAGGTCTTCCGTCCGATTCTGAAAAACTCGTAAAGTCGAGCTGAGAAATGATTAAAAAAATTTTTCACAAATTGAATCCAGGTCGCCAGCGTGAAAATCCCATCCGCTTTTCTCCCCTTTTATCCCCAACGCGCTAACCATTACGCTATTGGGAGTACTGCTCTAAATGTACTTGTGTATACTTTTGCTACAGTAAACCTGTCTAATAACTATAAAAGACGGGCCATTATTCATAATTTCGCGCCAAACGCCACGTTAAATCTTCGCGCCTTTTCTTTGGACTGATCTATTAAATAGGTGTGATAGCTTCAATGAAATTAAGAAAAAAGAACATTCTCATAGCCTACATTTCGAGGTTTAGAAAATATATTTAACACATTGTACACATTCTATAGAAAAGTAACACAAAAGCAGTGAAATGACTATCATTTAATTTTTTTTTATTTCCCGTCTCAGAAGTGAACTATGCCGATTAGTTACACTTTCATAAAAAGGTTGAAATGTTTCGCCGAAAAACATGCTTCGCTCTACGACAGTCAAGGAATCAGATACCATTTATGTTTAATAACTTGATTCAGATCTTTGAGAAAAGAATGTTAATATAAACTCCATTAGACGATCTTATTAAAATGGTTTTCTTATTTTTGTCTTTTCTTTTCGTTTAATATCACACAAGTGTCCATGGGAAAAACAGTGGTTATACGTTTTATACTTACTATATACATACATCGATATTGTTTCTTGAAAAACTATAACTTATAACTATGATTTAAGATCTGTTTTTCCGTCTTGCAAAACAAATGATAATATAGGTATCTCTCATTTGCACATTTAGTCTTTTCTTTTTCTACTTTGAGAACCAACCAAAACCAGTTACAGAAGACGTTTGAGAAGACCCTGGGATAAATCTTTAGTTTGACACAGAATTGCAACGTAATTACTACGTGATGTATTAACGCGCAAACCATTAAGCTATTTGGAGCACTGCTCTAAATATACTTGTGTATACATTTGCAACAATACACCTGTCTAGGAATTATAAAAGGCGGGCCGCTATTGATAATTTCGCGCCAAACGCCAGGAGTAAATATTCTATTAAATAGGCGTGATAGCTTCAATGAAATAAAATAAATAAAACGTTCTTATCGCCTTTATTTTATTTCGACGTTAAGAAGGTATATTTAACACATTGTACACATTACATATCGTATCTAGCCCAGTTAAACTAAAGCAGTGAAACGGAAATTAAGTTTTAAGATTGACACGTAATGACAACGTACTACTACGTGAAAGTCCAAGTAGTTTACATTTCATGTATCTTTATGTCAGAATGGTTTAATCAAACGCTCAGCTGCCTCCATAAACCCCTACTCGCTAAATGGCGGAGTTGACAGAGGCAGACGCCATCTTGGACCCGCTTCAGATTTTCAAATATTAATATCTAGGATTCAGATTAACCACTATTCAAACAACTTATATAGTAAGCATCAATAGAAGGGTCTCTGTTAATATTCCAAAAATAAATAAAAAATATTGAAAAACAAAAAAAATAGAAAATACGATTTTTTTAATTCGCTTGTCGTAACGACCGTAAGTACTGATGATGAACGAAAAGTCGCGTCCTGGAAAGTGAATATCATGATCTATAATCCCTGAAAGTTTCACATCGATATCTTTTACCGTTCTTGAGATTAACCGTGGACAAAATGTCATTTTAAAATCAGGAAATGTCCCGTAACTTGGCACCAAAAAGGAATTTCCAAAAAATCGCTCAGATAGATCAAGTTCATGTTACGACACATCTTTTCTGAAAATTTCATGTAATTCTATCCAGCAGTCTTCGAGAAATCGCGTGCACAAAATTAGAAAGTCAAAAAAATAATAAGAATAATAATAATAAGAAGAAACAATAGAATAACTATAAGGTCTTCCGTGAAGACGGAAGACCTTAATAAGAAACAGAGCAATAACTATAAGGTCTTCCGTGAAGACGGAAGACCTTAATAACCACAATTCGTGAAAATTTTGTTTCGCTTATCAAGAGTCAATGACTATTTCGCGAAAATAAGGTGTCGCGAAAATTTAGTGATCTACAGTACAATAATCAGTTTCATGTTTTTTCTCCTTACGGTTTTCTAAATACGGAGAATTTACACTTACCTGCCCTTGATTAAACATTATGTATGTATGAGAGGAGGAGCTAACATCGTAAGAATGGATCAAAAATTAGATTGGATGAATAATAGCTGCAATAATGTAGCCCTCTCCGATTTTTTTTGGGGGGGAAGAGGGCTACAACTCCTTAGGATCTCCATAATGGTGCAGAGCGGGAGCGATTCGCTTCCGCACGGATTTCGGCTCAAATTGTCTGTAAACGGCTATTTTATTTATATGCCTTACCTGAACTTCCAAAATGTAGTTATCCCAGACATAAATCGATCCAAAAATATACAGAACAATCCATATATCAGTATTTTTCGTGTATGTCAACATCACAACTTAAATTTATCCGCCATGTTTACTGACCTTGACAGATTATATTTTGGGACAGCCAATGAGATTCAGGATCTATAGGGAGCGGATTTCTTTGGAATTACCTTATTTTAAGCCTAAATATCGCTGTTTACGAAAAAATGACACATGGAATGGTTTTATTCATCGATGCTTAGTGTTACTATTCATCACAATTATTTATAAATATCGACATTTTCTTTATTGAGTTATTCGAAATTTCAAGCGCAAGTCTCACCACGTATCGTTTGAACTGTCATGGCTGCTGCATAAGCGAGAAGAAATCACACTGATTTATTTTACATGGTTTTCGCGTTTAACGAGCTATGATGTCGACAGTGAATA
>PRKT01000016.1:3663303-3684192 GCA_003671525.1 Saccostrea glomerata | reverse complement strand
ATATATATATAAATCAATTTTTAAAGTAAAATGATGATCAATTAATAGGACTCACGTCAGATGTTACCGATCGACATGCTATATAACTCACGTGTTCTGCACACTGCTTTACTTTCACTTTGGAACGTCTCATGCACAATGACATCGATCCCAAGTATTCCTATCAATAGATTTTTTGGCACGTACAAGCAACATTTCCCTTCTTTCCCATAGTGCTGCCGAACATTAACATACTCAAAAAGCGAGTCCATCGATGAAAGTTCAACGTAACTCTTTACATCCCCTCGCGTTTTTATACAATTTAGAACAAAATGACACATAACCTGATGGCGCACATCTTCTGAAACAAATCCAAAGGTTTTATTGTCTATAGATGGTGTTAACAATTGTCCGTGTACACCAGCTCTTGAACAAGCAGCAAATTATCCTTTCTTAACACATGTAGAACATTTAAAGCAGAGAATTTCTCTTGATTTTTTCTCAATTTCTCCTCCCATGCTTTGTTCACACAGATTCTATAGTTGTCTGACATCAAGACCGAAAACAGTATGGTCCATTTTGGGGTTGTAAGTGCATCGTCAATTTCTGCAGTATAGTTAAAGATACACTCTTAAAACATAGATATCAAAAGGAGGAAATATTGGATATGCGGAATCTGATATTTCAGGCTCTATTTCCAGGCAATAAAAAATCAAATCTCTTTGTTTAATCTTATAATACTGCTTGAATACTGAAAGAAAACAAATTACAAACCTTTGTGAAATCCTGAGAGGAATGTGTGCACTAACCAAAATCTTGTAAAAACTTCATCAGTCACGCAATCCGCCCAGGCAATAGGCTCCAAGTTTCTTTTTTTGCACCACGTTTGGATAAAATTTTGAAACCATTTTATTTCGTCAGACGATCTAAAATAGCTGATGTATCTGAAGTATCTGCAAACTGGACAGAGAATATATATTACCAATTAACTACTAGTAGTGTATCCCGATTTCATTCTTCACAATACCTATTGCGGTAATTTTTTTATTAATACCGACTCGTGTTCTCTCTCTCTCTCCCTTTCTCTCCTAATAAGAATATTATCATGAAATCTTTATACCTTAGGACATACTTTAGCGCTTTTATTTGAAGGTTGGTTTGGTTGAGATGCGTCTTATTTTGAACCAGTTAATTAATGAAAGAAAGACAATATCTGACAACACATCAATATGGTAGAAAACAGATATAGTTCATCCAAAAGATTCTTGGCTCCTCCCTACAGAATTCAATGTGTGGAGAATCCTAGCCAAAGCAGTGGTGAAAAGAGTCATGCTGTAAGTAATTTATGTAACTCAATAAGTTTAATAAATCATTACTCGTAAATCAAAAATATGTATACCTTGCAGAAAAACTATCTCTTGTAAGCGATCCTTCATGGCCAATCTCATATACGGAATACGACTGGTGTCTGTCAAACGTCCAGATTGACTAGAGTAATTAAGATACACTTCTGTATGAGACAACAGAAAATCAGGGAAGGCAACCTCTAGAAAGAAGTCTTTGTCTATGTCATTCACAATGCAGTTTCTCTTGTAGGACCTAGTTACTCGCTGAAGTTGGTCCCCTTTTAAATCCATAAGTCCTTTCTTTTGAAGTTCATTCATTGTCTTCTTTACATTAATATTTCCCATTGTGTCCTCATAATCTGCATCATCACTAAAGCCATCTTTACCAAGGCAAAAAAATAGCGTGTAAAGAACAACCCGTTGATCTTTGGTTAAATCGGGTAATGGATCTGTAGAAAACATACAAGTATTAACTGTGCAATAAATGAGTACTAACATCAGTAAGATATCAAATAGAAAGAAGGTGATCTTCTTCATACTATAATATCATAACTATTTTAATTGTAATTGTACATGATATATAATATAAATATAAGAAATACCATATAAGACACGTACATGTAAACCTTTCGTTTTTCAAGCAAAATTTAAAAGCAGACCAGCAAACTATAGAGCTATAATTTTATTGTGTATTTTACAAAAAAGAAAAAAAGACCAACCTTCAGAATCATAAACTTCATCATAAACATCCCTATCAACCTTCCTTTCAGCCATCATATCCATTTGTTTGAAACTGGACTTACCAAGGGCAGCCTTTATATATATTTAAGGATGCAAAACTTTCAGATATAATATTTTCTCATCAGTTTATTTTGCAAACTATACAAATAAATGTTTGTTTTTTTTTTAAAAATGGTCTATTCTTATCCATTCTTATTTTTATCCAATTCTTATCTCATTCAATATTCTTATCAATGTGTTTTTTTCATATGTACATAAATTCTATAAATCTACTAAGATATTTATTCAGCTTGCATTTAATATTATTTTATTATAATATGGTATATAACAGAGCATTTGTTTTGAATATAAAAAAATAAGAACAAAAACTAGGTATTTAACTCTCCCCTTTATTGTGTTTTAATTCTTAACGATTGCACCCCTCTGATATTTTCAAAATACCCATAACCCTTACAAACCATGAGAAATCTTTCTTTCTTCCAACTCTAAACATTAAGTCTTGAATAGTATTCATTCCGGAATATAATATTTAGAAAGCTATATAAATACCCTGAACGATAGAATCATATATTTCTATTAACGATTAAAGGGTCCTCCACACACCCACAGCTTATGTTCTCATATTATTGAGCATTACTTTTAACAAGCATATCAACCTTTAAAAACTGTCCAGGGATTAAAATGTAATACTGATTTTTAAAAATAATTATTTCACAAGTTTCAAGAAATTTTCCCCAAGGCGTTTTCATACCTAGCACAAAAAACTTTGTCTTACCCTTTCGTATATTTTTAAGCTCACAGAATAACCATAAAATTTAATTTTATCAATCAACACATATTTTACAGAAATTTATTTTATTTATAAAAAGTACATAAAACTCATTTTCTCTGAAATACATCTCGAGAAAAATCAATAAGGGTTCCTTTTGTAGAGAAGAAACATTAATGAATTAGATTACATCAAAAAATTGAATTGAAATTAAATGCACTGATGTAGAAAAACATTTTCAAAATCTCGGGTATCAAAGTTCCTTTATGGAGTTATCTTTCCTGTTGCTCGGGACTCAAAAACTTTGGCAAGTCTCCGCTTACGTCACCATACTATATTTAGAAATATACTGGCCACTAAACTGGACAAAAATAAAAGAGGAAAACTAGAAACGCACGATATTTTATCAATATTTATGAACACACAATGGAATAATGTATTATTGAAACGTACAAATTAGTGTGCCTAAATTTCAACATGTTCAATTTTTACTATCAAAAACAGACTCGGTTGATTAGCCTGAAAGTGTTAATAACCTATGCGTTTCTCGTCATACCCACCGGTACCTGTTGTCTAAGAATAATTATTACCGTCTTCCTTGGAAGACGGTATTGTATAGTTGAAGTTTTTTACAGTCTTCGGACTATGCACTTCCTCTCTTTTGTGATTGGTAGAAATTACATGATGAGAAAATTTTTAATTATTTCATTGGTTGAAATGCTGTTCAAGGCAAGGGAGATAACTTTCTAATGATCTAATTTTCGTACGACTTAACAATTTTGCAAGATTTTCAATCTTAAAAAAATGACAAAACGACCAACAAAATCAGCAGTAATTATTTCTTAATAACATGAAATTTTTTATAGCAATTAATGAAAAGGTCTCTTTAATTTCATTATTATAAATAAAATTGGATTTTTATTGCTTGCAGGCTTTACAATTTGTTATTCTTTTCCCCTTCCTTGTTTGAAAAGGGAATGGAATCAGCCGAGGTTTGCCGAAAGCTCTCGGACAGTCAACGTTTACGGAGATGACCGAGCGACAACCGTGGCAGGGCTAATGCCAGTAAAAAGCTAATATAGAAATACAAAATCAAGAAATTCAAAAGAATTATACGGCCTGATATGTGTAGATCAGTTTACTGTTTAAAATTGTTGCTAAAGACGGTAAGCTTTTTTGAAAAGCTCTACTTGTCTTTATTAACATAATCCAAGAAGTCTGTTGTTCTTTTATTAAAAAAAAATACCATACATCCTTTTCATCGGTCACTCCGTGATCATGCCATGTGTTCGTTGTTTACAAACGGTGGTAGCTAGGACAATTCGTTCATATATTTTCTCAATAAAACCGGAAGTCAAAGTATTTTTTCTCTATATACGTCACAGGTCACATGGTGTGGAGGACCCTTAAGCATACCTGTATTTTGATTTGTTACTGGATGAATGACGCTATAACAGCCGTTAAAGGTATTGCATACAGGTGACACAAAGGAAAATAGAACTTTCTTCAGAATATAAATGCGTTCTTCTTAAATTATATATTCTATTCAAAATAAACACTTGTAAAGATTACATTTCCTCTATTAACTTAACTTTTCAGCGGTACTGTGCAGTTTTTGCTGTAAGGAAGAAATATAAAACGAAACAAGAGTAGTGGCTTAACTGTGTGACCGAGGCTTCCTGTGGGAAAATTAAAGACAGAAAAATAAAGAAAATTGTATATTCCCCTTGCAGTGCTCTTCGGAAAGACTTTTCATAACATAAAGCAGAAAAAAATTACAATGCAAGGAAACCTCACAATTTTTTAAAAGACTTTAACTACATGTACATCAAAAAAGTTAATTCTAAAGAAATATATCAACCTTCAGCATCGTGAACATCATCATAGACATCTTCACTGTCAGCCATCATCTTCATTCGTGTGAAAATAGGACTGAGGGCAGGCACCATAAATCTGTAAGGATTTAAAAGTTTCAGAAATTATATTTTTCATAAAACCCTGGTGCATGCTATCCTTTCAAACTTTACAAATATATATTGTTGTTTTTTTAAATACAAATGCAATGAATGATAAGGTTTATTTTATTCAATATTTTTACCAATGTCATTTTTTCCACATGTATATGAAATCATTACATCTTTAAACATATTTTATAAAGTATACAATGTATTTTTATTTTGAAATTAGAAACATCTGTACAATTTATGAACAGCAAATTCATAAACTACACACAATTGCATAATTTAACATTTGGTGAATGAACTTATTGCATTTTAAAATTATTCAATAAAGGCAAAGAGTATCTTTTTGCTAAGTATGCATCTACATCCCCTTTATTGTGTTTAAAGCTTACTGAGTGTTTCCCTTTGATACCCATTTCTCTGACAAACCTGTTTATCTGTAAATAAATATCTTGATAGCATTCAAACATTCATTTCAGAGTGCAATCTTTAGAAAGCCAAAGAATACTTTGAAGTATTTTTATAAATAATTGAATGATTTCTTGTCATGAATTTAGCATATCTGCACTTTGTTTTGTTACCTTCGGACTGACGCCATCACAGCCGTTAAAGGTACACGTACTAGTATTGCACAGAGGTGACACATAGGATTTTAGAATTAGAATGCTTTCTTTTTACAATACTTTATTTATTTGATTTTTGAAAAATAAATAAATATGTAGATTACATTTTCTCTAGCTTCACTATTTATTATTTCAGTGGTACTATGGCTTTTGCACCAAGGGATAAACACAAAACGAAAATGGAGTAATGGTTTTACTATGTGGCTGAGGCTTCCTATGGGTGAAAGACAGAAATAAAAAAAAATATATCCCCCTGAACTGCTCTGCTTATAATTTTTTATAGCAAACAGCAGAAAATGTACAATGAAAGGACACGCCTTTAGTTTTTTCCCTCATTTTTCGTATACAAATGTACATTATTGTATTTAATTCAGCTTTAGATATATAATTCATACAAGCTACATTTATAGGTATGTACTTTGAAAAAGCAAATAATTACTGGTATGTATTTGTTGAAACGAGAATTATCAATAAATCAAATACATGTTCTAGTATGAAAGATATAATCAAACTCACAAACTAATTTAGTTAAAATTAATTAACTAAAAATAATCGGGAGGTCGTGAGTTTGAATCCCGGCCACGGGTCACCCACTTCGATAAAAAAATGGATAACAACTGTTCCCTCTCCATGCACTCGGCACTTGAAGTGAAAGTTGCCGATCTTTCGGATGAGACCTTAAAAATCGATCGCGGTCTTGTATCACGACAGACGTTGGCACGATAAAGAGCCCTTACTGTTCAATTGCCCTGAGTGCCGAGTAAAGGTCAAATATTGAAGCCCGTCATCGGTATATGGGGACTTTTCTACATGAGTGAAAACTATCGCATGGGACAGAAAACATCAATCAATCAATCAATCAATCAATCATCTAGTAATTGAAAAGGCAGCATATGTTTGAGTTTGAAAGAGGGAAAATACACAGTGACGTTGATAAATCAGATGAATATAATACGTTTTATGTAAGGCGTCGCCTGACGACAGAACAACTACGCGTTGGCAGATTTATTGTAATGCTCGATGCTGGCTTTTCACAACGTGACGTTGTTAATACACAAAACGTCAGCCAGAGCGTTGTAAACAGGGCCTGAAACCGACAGTAAACTTTTGGTACAGCAGCACACCGACATGGGGGAGGTCGTCAGAGGTCGACAACCCAACGCCAAGACCATATTGTGGCTCTTTAGGCACGATGATCAATTCTGGATAGCAACCAGCCTACGTAACGACTTCCTGAACGCCATGGGGGTGAATGTGTCCACTCAGACAATACGGAATTGGCTTCACAATGCAATTCTCAAAGTGAGAAGAGTGACTGGACTAGGCTTAAGGCACAGAACGATTGGGTTCCAGTTCTGTTTACCGATGAGTCAAGGTATTGTTTGGACCTTACAAACATGAGGCACCGATTGTGGCGACAACATGAACGTTTCCATCTACAGGGATGAAAGAACAGATAGTCATGTCCTTTTTGGTGTTATTATCAGATTTCAAGCATTTACTCATTACTAAAGTAATAAAAGTTGTTGTCATTCATGACACATATAACCTACTGATCCTTATCAAATTTTGAGCAGTATATAAAAGGATGGGCCTATACTAGTGTGTAGATAAAATGTCCTTTGAGAAGCTGAAAATTGTTGCTTTTAATATCATGCAGTTAATTATGCGATTCCTCAGGTTCAAATAAGGGACCAGGCAAAATTTATCACAATGATGGGACCGGTACAAATGGGCATGGGACAATGAGTTTTTTCATCGAAGAAAACCATGGGGCTAGAACACTTTTACCATTAAATACCCATGGGACACAACCTTTTTCCCAATAATTTACAGTACTTTATCCAAGAGAAATATTCATTAAATTGAAAAATATTTTTATTTTTCCAAAAAAAGAAAGAATTCTTTTTTAAAATCAAGATGTATTGGGGGTACCCATGGGACGGTAACTTTTTTATAAGTCTAAAGGCATGGGACAGATATTTATTGTAATACGAGTGTCATGGGACATGTACTTTTTTGAAATGAGAATTTTGTTTTGTACTGGTCCCATCATTGTAATAAATTTTGCCTGGTCCCTAAGATGAAGTTAGTAAAATATGGATTTTTACCAAACTTTGTTCATGCATGCAGGCAATATACATTGTAGAAAGACAAAAAGCTTAGCCAACCTATCTGCAGTAAAGCAAACAAAATATGAGAAAGAAATTTAAAAAGTTATAAATTATTAACTTTGATTTTTGATATAACGTGAGAATTTTATTTGTAATTATGTTTATTATGCTTATCATTATTGTCATATTTTTTGTAAGCATTATTGTCATTGTGTAATCATTTACATATGCATCATAATACTTATTTTCACGTTGAATTAACTCTGAATCTTTAATTAATGTGTCTTTGAAAAATTCTGTATATATTACACGTTTATGTACATGTTTAACTTAAGGATGACGTTTACTCAGGTTTCAGATAACAGAAAGGAAATTTTATAGAGTATAATATGTTAAATCAAAAATTGTTCTAAATGGATAAAATAAGCAAGTTTTAAATCGAAATCAATTTAAAAAATTAATATTTTATTATTTAAAGAAAATATACAGGTCCAAAATCAAAGTATGGTAATGCAGGGTAAATTCGGACTAAATTTTAAATTTTTGTCAAAAATTTTAATTTCTTTCAAAAATAATCACAAAGTAAAGGTTAAATGTATTTTTAAACATCATTTTGCAAATAATATATGTGTTAGAGCTCATAAATTATTTCAAATAATTGAATGCTACGAAATAAAGAAATTCAAAAATATGTACAAAAACCATTCCAGACAATATATCTCAATAATTTGATCATTGACCCCATATAATATTAATACCATGAGCATTAGGGCATCAAAAGTTATCTGAGGTTATATATAGCTTAGAGTTCTTATCAGTCAGATTTTTGTAATATTCGATTAAAAATGGGGAAAAATATAAATATGACAGAGGAAATTCGGACTGTTATAATTATCACATTTCTGGCCCAAACTCCAATCATTTCTTTATATGAAGCAACGCTATTCCATTGCTATAATATTTCATTATTTAGAGAGTTTAGTTGCTTGTAATATTTTGTGTGTATAGAAAAAAATTGGTCATAGTGTGAAAAATTGAGGTATTTCCCGAGAAATACTCAGGGGCCACTAGCATAAAAAGAAGGTCATTGACCTAGTTATTTGAAATTGAAATTAAACACAAGAATCATTGGTGTACAATATGCATTAGGTGGTTTTTCGTTCTTATCAGTGGAATTTTTAGTCAACTGAGTAAAGGTATACCTCAGTGTCTCTCCAAAAAAAAAAGGCTATATATATCCATTGCGGACAAACTATAAGTACAATTTTTGTTAAACTTTAAAAATAGGCCTGTGGCAACGCACTTTGAAAAAATTACGCACTTTGAAAATTTTTTTCAAAGTGCGTAAAATTTTTCAAAGTGCGTTAAATTTTGGACACACTCAACGCACTTTGAAAAATTTTTTCAAAGTGCGTAATTTTTCAAAGTGCGTTGTAACATAGGCCTATAGTGAAATATTTAATTCATTTGTTTATGTCCATTTATCTGTGTATCGGAAGAAAAAGAATAACATAAGATATGATATATAATTATTAGATTTCATGATGGATTAGCTTTGAAGTTTTAAAGAATCTGAATTTTCACTCTATATAAGTGCTTAAACTTTAGATATTATCTTATTTATTAATCATTATGTAATTACCGCGGTGTGTAAATTACTTATTCAGAATAGAATATAATAATCTATATAATACCCTGTAGTTACATGTAAACGGGGCGAAACCACTTGAGCGCGAAACCACTCGACGCGAACACGTATCCGGGCAATCTCCCATGCAGAGTTGTCGTTCGTTCCTCTCTCAAACATGTATGAGCCGATGGTAGAGAGTGGTATCCGGGGCGAACCCAACCGTTACCGGAAGGCCGATTGCGTAAACGACACCCATTTTGTGTATTATAATACTTTTGCTGAGTACTTGTGAAGGCTATGGCATTGTCAGTGGAATATGATTTTTCAGATCCTTTCGATTGTCCAGTATGTTTCGAAAAATTCAAAACACCGAGATACCTACCTTGTCATCACTCATTCTGTAATGACTGTCTATCGAAGCACATCCTTTCCTTGTGTGAAAAGGAAGAGGAACCTCTGGGATTTCATTGTCCGTTATGCCGCGACTTTATACCTGCTGTCGAGCCATTAGAAGATTTAAGTAAGTGGGCCATTAGATTTCCCATCAACAAGTTAAAGAGTTCCGAATATCCAGTATGTACAAAATTCTGCGATGCTTGTAAGAGAGAAGATGAAGAAGAAGATGCTGTCGAATTTTGCTTAGAATGTCGAGAAAATCTTTGCAGAATTTGTTGTAAATATCATCGTCGAATTTTACTTACGAGAAAGCATAAACTTGTACCACTAAGTGAACTTGAAATGTCTCATTTATTGACATCAGAATTAGACAAATGCAAACGGCACGTAGGCAAAAAAGTAAAACTGTATTGTAGAGACCATGATACCTTGTGTTGTACTCACTGTATTTCTATGAAACATAGATCTTGTGAAGAGGTAGACACGGTGAAACAAGCTACTGCCAGACTCCAAAGCAATGGTCATTTCGAAAACCTGTTAGCAGGCATCAAGGTTTTAGAACATCAGTTATTTGAGAGTAAAAATATCTATGAGAAAAATATTTCAGAATTGAATGACAATGCAGAGGAAATTACTACTAAAGTAGAATCATTACATAGTGATATGGAAAGTCATTTACGGAAGCTAAAAGACGATTTTCTTGACCAATTGTCCATGAAAACTAAAACATATAAAGAAGAATTGCAAAAGAAAGCAGAGTCATTAAACAACAGAATCAAATTTCTCAATTATTGCACAAAAACCATTGATGATATCTTGGTCTGTGATGACGATTTTATGAAAATAAAAGAATTCCAAAATATTCAAAAGAAATACGATACCTTTAAAGCAACTAGTGCCAATATTGAGAATCTAGAATGGATACGTTTGAGATCCTCAATAAACAGTGTTGTTATGACAATTAATGATTGTGCAAAGTTTGGGGATATATATTTTACCAGAAATAAAGCAGATTCGTCCACAGAAATCGAAGACCCCTGCATGATTGTAAATTCTAACAGAAAACCTAGAGTTAGAGTGGGGGTTAGAACGATGAGATATCAGAATCAATTGGCCAAGAAACTCGAACGATCGAGAAAGAAAATGAAAGACAATGAAACCTCAGGTTGACCACCTCAGGGACCTAAGAAAACGTTAAAATATCCAAAGAATCGAGATACCTAAATAAAATACTCAATGAGCAAGTATTTGGGAATTTTATATTGCTTCGACAGATCCATGGTATTACCCACGGTATTTGAGACCGGTGTGAAATACCGAAGCCAACTGTACTTTGTTACATCTTAAATTGACTTCAATTAATTTCAATTAAATTAATTAAACATAGTGTTTCAATGGTGTATTTTTATTCTTATTGATTGTAAATGAGAAAAGAGTATTTTTGTACATTCAGAAGACATGTAGCATTCAAAAAGATGATTCCCTATATCATCTTTGTCTGCCGAGTAATAAACATTAAATTTAAATTGTTTTCTTTGTTTGTTGGTAAAGGACTTTCTGTTGTAAAAAGAATACAAGACAACAAATACTTTTTTTAAAACAAGAAGCCCCGGCCTCATAGGTTTCCTGAGTATCACATAAAAACTCTTAAACAATTGAATTGGTTAGTGTTTTAAACTAAAGGTCATGTAATTCACAATTTTGAAAGAGGCACAATTTTGTATCATAAATATACACTTGGCTTGCTTATTTTGGTTACTTAATACCCAGAGGTAGGTCAGAGGAACAAAGAGAAAATGCATTTCCACTTTATAACCAGTTGTGCACCCCAACCCAGGCATCAATGACCCTGGAGGCACATATTTCAAAATTCTGAAATTTTTTATATTTTTTTTTCATAATAAATTGTTGATTAAGAACAAAGAGCAGATTTCAAAGCATTATTTTATTTTCTGACTATGTAACCCCCACATCTACCCCAAGTACCCCTGACGCAGGAGCACTGAAATTAAACATTTTGGAAGTGGCACCTTTCATCATCATTAATATGTACATAGAACATTGGCATAATACCAAGGAGCAATGGTAAAGATTTTCAAAGATCCATGCATTTTCATTATATAATCATAAGAGCCCCGGCTTAAGGTCAAGATCTAGTAAAAAACTTTAGACCAATTTTTTGGTGCTAGATCCATTATGACGTCATAATCAATTTCAACTTTCTTTTTCCCGTACTTTACGGATTTAGCAGAATTATGTAGAAAATAGGGTATTTTCATGAAGTTCAATTTGAAATCATATGAAAAGTAAACTGGATACCTACATTAAATTTGATATTGATTTAAAGAAGAGGCAATGAACATACTAATTACCGTTTTCTGAGAGATTGTAGGCAATCTGGATACATTTCCTTTGTCGAATATGAAAAAAAACTCTCATATTCATGACTAGTTTTCTTAATTTTCCATTGAAAATGACAGTTTAAAATACAGTTTGTCATCTTGTTTACCTACAATTATGCCCCGAAACACCTTATTTGGCCAAGCTAAAGTTGTAAAGCATCAATGAAGGAATTTATTTCTCATATTTGATAAATCTGTAGGCACCTTTCATTTACTAGATCTTGACCTTAACATTTAAACCCCTGACCCAGGGGCCCTGAAATTCAAAAATTTGGAAGAGGCACCCTTCCTGATCATAACTATGTGCATAACTCACTGGTTTAATACCATGGAGCGTAGAGAAGATTTTTAAAGAATTAATGTATATTCACTAAATATAATTAATAGAGCCACACTCTATCACTAGAAAACCTGACCCTGTGGCCATGAATTTCACAATTTTGGAAGAGGCACACTTATTCAACATACCGGTATCTATGTACTTGCTTGGTTAGTTTATTTAATACCCAGGAGCAGAGAAGAAGATTTGAAAAGGATTAATGTATTTTCACTATATAATCAGTAGAGCCCCGTCCTTGTCCCAGATTTTCCTACCCAGAAGCCATGAAATTCACAATTTTGGAAGAGACTTTCTTGCTCATCATAACTTTGTACTTGGTTAGTTTGTTTAATACCCAGGAGCAGAGATGAAGATTTTCAAAGAATGTATGCATTTTCACTATATATAATCAACAGAGCCCCGCCCGAACACCAGAACTTCTGACCCTGGGGCTATGAAATTCATAATTTTGAAAGAAGCAGCCTTATTCAACATAATTATGTACTTGGTTAGTTTATTTAATGCCCAGGAGCAGGGAAGATTTTCAAAGAAATAATGCATTTTCAATATATAATCTATTTAGCCCCACCCTCGCACTAGAACCCCCGACCCCGGGGCCATGAATTTCACAATTTTGTTAGAGAACTCAATGCTGATTACAATCATGCAAACAGTTTGATTGCTTGATACCCAAGAGTATAAAAGAAAAAGATTTTTAAAGATTACATTAATTTTAGTGGTTTTGGGCCATGAAATTCACAATTTTGGAAGAAGCAGTCTTATTCAGCATAACTATGCACTAAATTAAACTTAGTTGGTTTATTTAATGCCCAGGAGCAGAGAAGAAGAATTGCAAAGAATTTATGCATTTTCACGATATATAATTAATAGAGCCCCACCCTAACACCAGATCCCCTGAGGCCATGAATTTCAAAATTTTGGTAGAGAACTCAATGCTGATTACAATCATACGGTTTGACTGCTTGATGTCCAGGAGTGAAGAAGATTTTTAAAAATTGCATTAATTTCAGTGGTTTTGGCCCCACTCACTAGGCCCCAGGGACTATGAAATTCACAATTTTTGTTCCTCTTCACCCATAGATGCTTTACGCCAAAATCAGTTGAAATTGAATGAGCAGGTTCAGAGAAGAGGCTGAAAATGTTCAAATGTTAATGCACGACGAAGTTCAACGCACAAAAACGGATAGCAATGGGCCATCTGAGAGACTCAGGTGACCTAAAAAATTTCAGAAGGTGGGAAGGGGGTACCATCCATTTATCAAGTGCCTGTGGAAACATGGTTATAACCCTCTGAATGATGAGCATAGCAACAGTCAAGATTGCTTGATGGAAGACGAATGATTTTCCAAAAAATATTGACTACGTAGAATTTAGGCACATACGGTTTAGTGTTATATGTATACCTATATAAAAAATCAAGGTTCATAAACCCTCTGATGTTTCGTTAACTCTAATGATTTTCCAAAGGAAATGAATACGCTTTGTTAAGTACAAACAATTATAACATGGCTTGTTGGGCAAAACTGGACAAAAAAGACATTTCAACTTGACAAAAATTTATAAAAGAATAATAGATATTTATGTCAATAAGAGAATTAAGAGTTATCTCTCTTATCAGAGTATCGATGTACCATAAGTATAATACATTGTTATACCCTAATAAATAAGTTTCTATATATTTATTACGAATAAAAAGTCCAACAAAAGAAATGTTTATTACATCGGTCTAACAATTTCACTGTTGACTGGCCTGCCGGTCCAACATAAGAATTGTTAGACCGCAACGTTACTGCTATGTTACAAGTAATTAATCATCGTTCAATATCGGCGACGCGGAAATAGCCGAAGTTAAGAGCTGCAAGAGTTGTTGCTACTAGCAAGGTAAGGAAGAAGGGAAGAGTAGGTTTTGTGATAAATACTTTTTGTGATATTATAAAAATATAATTAATTTTGTTCTTTCTGCAGCTATTGTTTTATATTTACTGATTAAACCATAATTTTCCATAAAGTAATTGATATAGTGTGTATTGATTAAGCACTGATGGGTATAACAAAACAGTTAAAGACTGGGATTCAAGCAACATATGATTTGTTGGACCTGAAGGTGAAAATGTTGCCCTTGGCCTGCAGCCTCGGGCAATATTTTCACCTTCAGGTCCAACAAATCATATGTTGCCCTCATACCCAGTCAATAACTGTATAATAAATAGAGCATGCCCATGTTCATGTAAGGAGGGTAAAATTGAAATTTTCAATCCTCGAAAACCATGGTCAACCTTGACTTGGTTGACGATGGTTTTCTTGGGCTGGTGATCGAGAATTTTTAATGTAACCCTCATTATACCTCCGCTTGAAAAGTGGAAGGGTATATAGTGGCCAGGATATCTGTCCATCTGTACATTTGCCTGTCTGTCTGTAAGTCAGTCCTTCTGTAACACTTTGGGGTACCAATCTCTTATCTGCAACTCCTCTTATGCCACTGAATGAAATTTAATGAGACTTTTACAGATTCTTTGTTACATGGTGCCATTGTGCACCTCTTATTTTATTTTCTTATGCGAAACAAATTTTGGGTTCCCCCTAGCAAAACATGGCCACTGTCATTCTTTCTATAATACTGAAGGATACACATTTCTTATCAGCAACTCCTCCTATACCACTGAATAAAATTTAATGATTTACTTTTCAATCTGACACTTATTTCAGGATTCCCAGAGCAAAACATGAACTCTGGCATTTTATAATCATATGGGAGGCGGGAGTATCATTTCGTGAGCTAAGTGCTTACAGTTCCTCTAATTTATCTATAAATTAATGTAACAGGAGAAGAGAAAAATGCAGAAATTATAATAATTAGTATTTACCACAAATGGACACCACAAGCAATGTCCTGAGTCGATAGACATAAGGACTTGCACATGACATGTAAGAAAATGTATTGTATTACAGCTACTTTCTATCTTACAGATCCTTTATATTAATGTCAAAACAAAGATAATCAAATTAATAAAACTTTTAATGAATTTAGTTCTTATTAAAAATCACAAGAAAAAATGAAAAAAAAACTTTTAAAAATACCGGTAATAAAAACATCATTTAATTATGTATAAATAAAAGGTACATGTTTCTCAATCTGAATATGACTCTGTATATAGATACGATTTTAAATTGAGTGAAATCCTAAAGGATTCCCTAGAGATTAGAGCTGGCAGTGTTTCTGACCCAGGATTTAATGATCTGGTGGGCTATGGCCTGCTCTGGAGGAACATACAATCCCTGAGAGTGCTGATGTGTCAACATCTGGACAACTTCTGGCCTTCTAAACCACTGGGCATCCTCCATTTCATCTTCATCTACCTAAATTATATTAAAAAAAGGCTATTTTTTTCAAAATAACTTATAAATAAATATAGTAGCATTGTCAATGAATTCTTATTTTAAACTTGAGGGGGCTGCAAAAAACAAAAAACAAACAAAAATTTGGAAGGTCAAAATTTGATCGCCTCAAAAACTTTCAACTCCTTTTGGTATTCCTAATATTTAAAATATTGATTTTTTAGAGTGTCATCAAAACATTTTGAAATAACATTTTGATAAAACATTCATAATGTAAAAAAAAGTGAAAAAATGTACACTGGTAACTTTTGATAGTCTCACAATTTAATCAATTGATTTTCACTCTATAAATCCTTTTATACTAACTTTTATATCCTCCGTTTTAGCGTATGCTATAGTTCCCAGCATCAGTGAAGCAGGGAAAGGCCACGGTTGACTGGAGTGGTAGTCAACACGACCTACTTTTACCCCACTCTCCTCCTCCACTTCACGCCTGACTGTGTCCTCTATCGTCTCACCTGATTTACATAATGAAAGTACCGGGTAATATGGGATCTTGAGAATAAGAAGGGAGTCTCATAAAAAGAAACTTACATGCATATCTAGCTGGGCAACTTAAATTTCTCAAAATATTTACATGTAATTCATTAACACTTAACATGCTTAAGTAAGATTCTAAACAGACAAAAACAAAGAAGAAGGTACATTTTTCAATACAAATCTTGTCCTGTGATTTTCTTAAAAATGAAATTGATGTATTAAAATGAAAACTCGTGTATATGAATCATTGAAATTCCATGCATAAAAATTTATACAAATCATTTTTCTCACACACATTTCTAAATGCCAATAAGACATCATAAACATGTGCATTTTCCTGTATTTTCTTAAAATTTTGCAGAAGACACCAATTTTCAATGGATTTTTCGTTCAGAAAATATTGTCCATGGGCATCGCCCACAAAGATTTTGAGATATGTAATTTTTCATTGTATTTTGTACAACATATCCAAATATTAAAGTGGGCGACACCTGTGCATAGACACTATTTTCTAAAGGAAAATTCCCCTTGAAATGGGTCCTTCTGGGGCTTTGTTTAAAATAGAGAAATGCATCAAATTAATGATGTCATATTTCCAGAATGGTACACCTTCATGTCATATTCTTTCCTGATCTTTCACAATCATAAACTCAACTAATATTTAAGCCAGTTTCAGAATTTTTTGAAAACATGAAATTTTTAGGGCACAATAAAGCTAAAACCATGCCTTCTTCTTCAAAATCTTCATTGCATTATGCTTCTGGCTATTTTTAAAGTTTTCTATTCTGCTGTGCGACATGTTGTTTTTATACCTCATCAATTATATAATATTACACACAAAAAAGTCATGCATCACAACAAAACTATTAAAACATGATTCTTCTGTATTCTATTTATACGATACCTGGTTCCATGAAGCCTGCCAGACAGGACCACATTTTAGGAGGAAACTGTTTCTTTCTTCCCAGAAGGCACCTCTTCCCATCAGCTGATATCACGAGCATGATGACTGAAGGATCTGTTCTGGGGTAAGCTGTATTATGGATTCCTACAATGGAAAAGCACAAAATCATATTTTAAAAAATGCAATATATACATACGCCCATGTACAATTATAAAATATAAAATTTTTAATTCAGATAAACTACCTTTGTTCGACTTGCAGTCTTTGTCCCTACACACTCTCTTGTGACCTCCCTCTGTGATGTCTGTCTGGGATCCACAAGTGGCACAGAATTTGTACCGATCCAACCAATCCATCATGGACCGAGCCTCAGCGAAGATTCCAGCATCAGAGGGCTCCATCTGGAGACTTCCAGGAAATGGCACCAAAAATGAACTCTCAGACTGCAAGGCTGTGAATTTACCTTCATCCGTTCCTGAGACATCAACAGCAAATAAAGCCTTAGAAGATGACCGATCTACACCCAAGAAAATTATCACAGGATCTGAAACTAAGTGAGAAGAAATTTGGTTGTGATCAACCCAGCTTAGTCTGTATCGCCATTTGGAAGACTTATCTTTTATGGGTACAACAAAGGGTTTAAGATCTGACAATAATAAAAACTGTGAGGTCTCATCACTGAGCTTTGACTGTATCCAGTTTTTGTCTTTTCTTTTCTCTGAAGCTCTGTCCAGAAGGTTCAGAGAGAAGAAATTCCGGAGCTGTTGGTCTGGGTTTACCCTCTTCATGTGGGATTCTATTAATCTAGCTGTCTTGTACTGGTCCCAAAAGAGACAAATGTCTTGTGCTGTCTGCCCTGTTTTGTTGACAATATTTGTGTCACACCTAGAAGCATGAATATTTCCATTTCTTTAGATATTTCCAAAAGTTAAAAAGTAGCTATACATGGGTTGCATTCAAAATTTCCAAGATTGACAGCCATAGCAAATCTTTACAAATTCTTAAGGCCTCAAAAAATTAATACACTACAACTCTTACCCTTTCTCCAGCAGTGTTTTAATTATGTCTGTCTGTCCGTGTCTGGCTGCAAACATCAATGCTGTCCAACCTTTATCATTTTTCTGATCAACATTTACTGTACCTGAAAAAAGTATTTTGTAAATCTAATTCAGGAATAATGTTAGATAGCATAAATTTGAGATATCTACAAATACTCACAAGATTTAGAATGAAAAAAAAAACACTGGTAATTTTATCAGTTTGCCTTTTATTTTCAATGTGTACATACTTCTGAGGAGAAAAATGAGCTCCTCTGTATTCCCGTTTTCAGCACACTCAAAATACTTGTCTACAAAGGGTTTTCTGGTATTGTCTGGCCCCGTTTTACTGCTCATACTAACAACACTGATCAGCCTACTTTTTTCATTAAAAAAAGAAGTGTTTATTACATTACGTCACTATAGAGTGAATTAAAAATAAATACTATTCATGAATGAAAAATTACAACTTGAACAGGTTGGGACCAATCGCCCAAATGGGATATAATAGCCTGTTTGGGATATAATATCCCAAATGGGCTATAAATTTACAGTGCAAAAATTGAAAATTTTTATTTTAGCAATAAATTTCATAAATCCGCATCAGTACACTTAAAAAGGAATAACTTTTGGTTGACAAGTTTTTCTGTATGCCCATTGTTTAGGAGATTGATCCCCCGGAAGTTCCTTAACTTCTTGGGGATCAATCTTAAAAACAGTAGGGTTGCATTGAAACTTGCTTACCAAAAGTTATTCCTTTTTAGGTGTTTTGATGCGGATTTATGATATATATTGCAAAAATAAAAATTTCCAATTTTTGCACAGTAAATTTATATCCCATTTGGGATATTATATCCCAGACAGGCTTATATCCCATTTGGGCGATTGGTCCCAACATGTTGAAGACAATATTTAACTTGCTGACCTACGCCAACTTGTATACTTTAACAAAAATATAATCTGCATTTTTACTCATCATGTTATGCAACAATTCCAATGTCCCGCAAAATAATGTATACCATCTGTCCATGTTTAATGTTACAAACTGTCACCTATATTCTATTTTATTTTGTTGTTTACATAAAAAGCACGCTCCTAGCTTGAAGAGAATTATTTTTATTAGGTGCCTAAATACCTGTCGAGGATGCTTCTGTGTTTATGTAAAGCAAACAAAGCTTTACATAAACGACCGACCATTTACTGTTTTGAGCATCCAAAGTCCATTCTTGAATCGAATAACACCGGAATAAAGATATAGCATACTAAAGTCAAAACCTGTATGATAATCGTCTTTTTCTCCGAAATATCCTCGGAGGTCCATGAGTCGTTACCCTAATGAGTTAATGTCCGTTTTAAAATAAATTTGAGATACTGTTTCATTTTGTAAGTCATACCTTAGTTGTAAATATTTTTTCTTTCAATTAAACTGAAAGTTTTTAAAAATTTATGCATTTATTGTTTGTTTACAGTTCGTTCAAAGTACAGGTCTATGTTTACTCGACGCCATTTCAAAACACAGGTCCTAGGGTCGTGACCTTAGCGGAAGTTACATAACACAGACCCAAAAATTCCAAATCGGATAAGTGACTTTTGTTGACTTATTAAAAACAATGCGTGTCGTAGCACCAATATACTTGAGATAGGACGTAAGAAAAGAATATCAAATATTTTCCTTTTTTAATATATGCGGTAATAGCGAATTTATGCTAAGTAAGGGGAAATTTTGTTTCTGATTATTCACTTTTGCCTGCTTTCGTCCATATCATCTTCAGAAGCTGTATAATTACCGTCTTCCTTGGAAGACGGTATTGTATAGTTGAAGTTTTTTACAGTCTTCGGACTATGCACTTCCTCTCTTTTGTGATTGGTAGAAATTGCATGATGAGAAAATTTTCAATTATTTCATTGGTTGAAATGTAGACTGGTACCCTGACATTGGTTCACGGGCGCAAGCGCCCTGAAAAACCAACGACAGGTAACCACTGCCATTTTATCGCGTCACAGGCACAGCACTGATGATAAAATCTATATTTAGACTTGCGTAAATCCAGAAGTGCTGAAGTAAATAAACCCTTCTCTCTGCACTCTACACATGCTACACTGCTGTTAACAAAGAAAGTAGATGGATTTTAAGCATCTATAAAACCATAAAGAAGTGCTGCCTCAAAAACCATTAAATGTAAACCGATATATATCACAGGTCCCATATGCATATATCCTACCATAGACATAATCGATTTATGTCTATGATCCTACCAAAATAATTCAAATCAAGATCTATTGCATGATTAATTTTCCTACATATTTACCAGTAATATGATAATTAAATCATCGATTTAGTTATAACACTTGTTCTTTAACATTATTCATGTTCTAAAGTTTACGGGGAAGGCTTTAACTCGTCTCTAACTCCATGTGTTATGGTACATGCACCAGGATTACAATGTTAACAATACGGAACATTTGAAAGTTCATTATGACATTATATTGTAACTCAGAAAGTCCTTACTATGTTGTTTGAATAATTTCACCGTATTCAATTGCTCTATTCATCAAGAAAGATATGCTACGTTTTGTTTTCTCTGTTATTTAAATCGCTGGATCCACCTAACATTCTTCTCTGCAAGCATTGATGCTATTTATTTTTGGAATGCGCAGTACTATGCGCAAAGCAAGCAGTGAGTTTTTCCACTGTCATGGCGGCGGAGGTTACCTGTCCTTGTAATTCCTAGCGGCAGCGACTGGAATCAAGGGCAGAGAACCAGTGCTAC
>PRKT01000016.1:3633275-3643401 GCA_003671525.1 Saccostrea glomerata | reverse complement strand
AAGTCAAATTTTGGAAACTTCCTGAAATGTGCTGAATTCAATAAATTGTATGAGAAATATAAAATAATAGAAAATATTATAGTGTCAAAGCAGTGTATTTTCAATTTTTGTTTTTATGACGTCACAAACTAGTCCGATTTTATATCTTTTTTCAGAAAGAGGACAAAATGGACAAAATTTCAACAATTTTATCTTTAAAATTGATAGAGCGCAAGTTTGTTCAGGAATAATATTGACATATTTCATTGATATTATCATTCTACAATTTATATAAAAATATTGATCCTGAACACATGCGCTCGGTGACTTTTACTCAAAATATCGACGAAATATATACATTTTTCTGTAAAATTCATAAAAAACTGAAATTTACGTCATGTTTGTGACGTCATTACATACATATAGCGTCACTACTTATGACAATATTCAGTGCTTTGAAGTCAGCATATGCCCCCCTGTTTAAGAACTTAATTAAATATAACTCCATCAAAGTTTGATTTTTTGGGGGGGGGGGGGCAATCTTTGGTAACTATCGAATTAAGTTCTTTCAGGAAAATTAAAAGTCTGCAGTCAGTAGTAAATATCACTGCGTAATTGTCTTATTTTTGTAAAATACTTACAGGACTGGTTTCAGTACCATTTATGCCAGTCTACTGTGCAACTAAAAGCGGTGTTGTAGCCTATACAAAGGCGTTAGCAGTAAGTATCAAAACAATATAAAGGTTTAATATTTAGATTTAAGAAAGAAAAATATTATTACTTACGTCACCCATAAACACTTTTTTAAAAACAGAGGTCACCGGAGATCGAAAGCCAAGGAATTGCTTTGTGCTGTATTTGTCCAGGATTTACAGATACAGCCATTATTCAAAATTTTGAAGATAAAGTTTTGGACGCTACTTTAGCTAAAAAAATGATGGAAGAATATGGAGTGTTGAAGTATGTATTGTACATGTATCAGTATTTAATTTGGATTTATACTATTTTGGCTAAAGGCTACATTGGCAATTTCGCCACATAAGATCCACATATGCATTGCCACATATGAGGATCACTTGTGAATCATATGTGGCAAAGTTGCCTGTGTATATATCACACTTTAACCCCCCCTCTTTCTCTCCTTGTAGAGTGAAAACTGTAGTGGACGGTGTGATGAAGCTTATAAAGGATCAGAAAAGTGGCGGAATCTTAACAGTTAGCACTAAAGGAACAGACTATTTGCCTGAGAAGATTTAAAATACGTCTTGATTTAACTGCTGATTGTTGATCTTATCATGTTTTATTACCGATATTATCTATTGCCTTTATTTTTATACTTAAAAAAAAAAAATAAACAACATATTTAAATGTTTAATTTCGTTAAATAACACACAAACAAACAACAAAATACACTAAGTGAATCATCAACACGACCATCCTGAAGCTGTCGAAGACTTTTCCCAAAACACTTTCAAGAAGTTCAGTAGGATAGCTAATACACTTTTCTTCTTTCACGGCAAGTTGCCTTCTCTTTTAGTCTTCATTAGTAAGGTGATTTTTAGGGTATACTAATACTTTTCACCTAAGTCCCTGCTTTCTGAACCAAAAACTAAAGTAAGCTTTTCTTACCGTTCGTTTGTCAGACCGCCAAGCTGTCTGCCGTGACTCGTCTGTAAACGTTTCATATTTTCTTTAACTGCTTCAAGGATCACAGTGCAACATTCAAGCAATCTTACTACATGTACAAAGTGCGCAAGAAAAGATGAGAAACTTAATATGACAGCTTCCCGAAATAGTGTAGATTCATGATAGTTCAAATCATAACCCTAGGGGAAAAGATACTATAGGATGTAAATTTTTTATTTAGAAGGAAAAATCTCCATTGTGCTGCAAGAATAATTTCTGATGCCATCATCTGAAAAATTGAAGCTATACTATGTCAGAAGCTTTGTACTTTAATAAAAAGCCACACAATAAGTAAATTTTTCAAGAGTTATTTTATTTCAATAATGTTTAATTACAAGTAATTCATATGAGATACAACAAAAGAAGATGACATTTAAAGTTTTACGATTTAAATTGACAGAACAATCATTTCTCTTTAAGTAAGACACGGTAATCTCAGACTATATTTGGAGCATATTGTAATAACAATTTTTCCCAAATATATTACCAATATTTACCATAATTCAAAATGTAAGTCAGAATCTCCCTTTTTATGATAGTTATCTCGGATATGCTGTGTGTGTCAGTGATATAGGGAGAAAAATAACAAGATCCATGCAATTATCTCATTGTTCGAGAGGAAAAGAGTAAAACATGGGTAAAAATGAACGTTTAGCAAATTTAACAAAACACGAAAAATATGAAAATCGATTAGTGTTTTGGTGAGAAGTTATACCCTACAGAATACACTTAGGAGCTATTACTGTTAGGGGAATCATATTTTCAGGGTGAGGGACTATTCTAACCTGAGATCTTTTCAACAGGATTTTCACGAAATAGTTCGTTATTTGATCGAGCCCTTTCTAACCTTATTCTTTGTACTCTAGACATCGGGCAGCCATGTTTTCTTATCCGTGTCTCTGAATTTAAGTCTCTTACGCTTATTTCTCCAAATTTGTCTATTTTCTCAATGTTCTCAATCTGAGTATTGATTTCAAAAGACACCCTTATTAGTCCGAGGTTTTCAGGAATATATTTCCTCTTCACATCGTTGTATTTCGCAGTTATCGATTCAAATTCCATGATTCTTGAAATATCACTTCCTTTATCCAAAGCACTTTCAAGGGTTTTTGTACAGTAATTAAGCACCTCATATTTTTCGTTTAAAGATTCCAATTCCTTTTGTAATTTCTCATTGAGTTCTTTGGACTTGGTGGATAAACGGTCAAGGTAATCATCTTTAAGTTTTGTT
This sequence comes from Saccostrea glomerata, assembly GCA_003671525.1. Classification (NCBI taxonomy): domain Eukaryota; kingdom Metazoa; phylum Mollusca; class Bivalvia; order Ostreida; family Ostreidae; genus Saccostrea; species Saccostrea glomerata. The sequence goes on along the minus strand of PRKT01000016.1, from coordinate 3,640,505 downwards.
AAATGATTTTCAATACTTTTGTGAAGTAACTCTACCTTTGCAGTATGTTTGTCAAAGTCATCATTCACTTGAAAATTTTGTTTTTCTTGAGACACTTTACTCTCTGAAAGACGGCTTTTTAGGTCCTTGATTTCATCTAAAGGTTTTTTGAAGTCACCATTACTTTGAAGCTTATCTGCTTTCTCTTTTACTGTTTCAACGTTTTCACAATTTTTATGTTTTGTAAAATTACAGTGAGAACAACAAAATGTTTTACGGCATCCGCAATACATTTCACTTTTTTGTTACGATGCTCTTGGCAACTGTTTGCTTTTGCAGACATCAGATGAGAGGGATTTAATTCATTTAGCGGTATAACATTATGTCTTCTAGTCAACAAATTTCGTTTATGGCATTTTGAACATGTTTTACAAAGATTCTCTATGCATTCTACACAAAACTCTGTGGCATCTTCTATTTCTTGCTCTCTTTTACAGGCATCGCATACTTTTTGGGAAGTCGAGTTTTCAGAGCATTGCAAAACGACATTAATTGGAAATTGATCAGCCCACTTTCCGACTTCTTGAGAAATATGAATTGCAGGTATAAATTCGCGACAAAGCGGACAATGAAATCCTACAGGTTCCAGTTTTTGATCGCAAGTAGATACGATGTGTTTTGATAAGCAGTCATGACAGAACGAATGTGAACATGGAAGATACCTTGGTGTTTTAAAATTGTCAAAACAAATAGCACACCTCGAAGCATCCACGCAGCTGTATTCCAACAATGAAGCCATACCGTTCACAACTTATATAACTATCTAACTATCTCGAAGTCATTGACAATTTTAGTGAGTGTCAGTGATCGTACTATCAGAAAGACTGGTAAACGCAACCTTTGTATTTTTACGTTATGTTACAAGTCCGCTTAAAATATACATGCATCACGCTTTAAAATCCCACATGCTTGTTGTTAAACTTATTTTTTAATCCAAACAATAAATTTGAAAAGATACATGTTACGTAAGTACGGCTGTATAATTGCATGAATTAGGTAAACAGTAAGAAACATAAAGTCTTAAATACATCCGTGAAATCTATGAGAGAATGAAGTTAATTATTTATACTAAAAATATCATGTTAACGTTATCTTAGAATGCTCAATGGCCATGAGTATAGAGAATAGGTATTCTGTACAACAAACAAAACAATTTTTAAGTTAGAACTTATAATGTTAGTAATTATAAGTTTAAAGTTGGCTTTTACTTAAATCTGGTTTTTTCCCATCTTTGAAAAATTAAAGTTTTGTATTTAGAACTTACAGTTTTAAAGTTGAAAATTCAATTTTTTAAAGTTGGTTCCAACTTTAAAAAAATTAAAGTTTTGTTTGTTGTACGATTATGTCCCTCAATTTTCAATTGTATGGAGACGTTATCACATGCCAAATTCCAGTTTTAAATTTAGATCTTTCAGTTTTAAAGTTGGTTCCAACTTAAAAAAAAATTAAAGTTTTGTTTGTTGTACGATCATGTCCCTCTAGAGAATTTTCAATTGTATGGAGACGTTATCACATGCAAAATTCCAGTTTTAATTTTAGAACTTTCAGTTTTAAAGTTGAAAATTCCTCTTTTTTTAGTTGTTTCCATCTTTAAAAAGTTATAATTTTGTATGCTGTACGATTATGTCCCTCTAGAGAATTTTCAATTCAAGGTGACGTTATCACATGCAGGTGGAGTGATGCAAAGTTATACCTATGGTCAATGGAGTTTTATGAAGAGACTTACTTTACAATCGACGACTGACATCTACAATTGAAACAATGACTTATTCCATTACTAAAATGTAAATGTCAGCTGTCGAATATTAAAGTAAGTCTCTTATAAAACTCCAATACTCAGGGCCAATGAGCAGGGGGGGGGGGATCTTTTTCTTACCAACATCTCTGCGACAAAAGACATTGGATTTACGGTCTCATCTGAAGGATCGGTCATCATAACCCGTAGTCAATTCAAACCAGCTACGTAAGAATATCAACTTCTTACAACGCGACTCTAGAGCAGACACTTAAACTACTGCACCACGTACATTACTGGATTTCATTCATATCCATTGAAGAGATCAGACAGTCATATGATTATTTTGTTTTGTAGGAAAGAATAAGATTGAACAATTGCAATTGAGACCATAATTAGGTTTTTTATATATAGGATATAACACTATATGATATATAATATTACATGCTACAAGTACAAAAGAAATAGACGTATTCATTTTGTATATCAAAACACAACGAAAAAGGTAATTCTTTCATCATTATTTCATAATTGAATCGTTTCTCTCCGTTGTAAATACAGATATAAAACGACAACATAAAATCATTTGCATATATGATGTTAGTTACAGTACTGCCAAAAATTCTAGATTTCCTTTTAATTATGCATTAGCTGCGAAAATCATTTCATCCTCCCTGTCGGCTGAAGATTATTGAAACTTTCGCTGATTATAAAAGTTGGGTATATGTAACCTTTGTCTTATTCATATCGGTGATAAAACATTCCTATCATTATCTATTACTTTACGATTATGTATTTGACCTACTTACTACCGGTATTTGTACATAAAATGCTTGACAACTTCTATTAGCATGCTTTAAAAATTATTACAGAAATTTCCTTCACATAAAATTGAATTATCAATATACGTGGACCACATTTTTTATACTAATTGTTAGTAAATTATTTATACACTGAATTACGACGGATTTTCCGTTATTTCCCGATCATGACAATGAGCACACGCCGGGTTTGACCAGTCGGCAGGGGATGCCAACTCCTCCATGGCACCTGATCCCACCTCTGATGATTTGAAGGTCCTTTTTGCTCTGCTTTGCTCTTGTTTTTTTTATTGTTTTATTGACTTTTGATCTTGAATACAGTTCGTTATCTACATGTTTCATTTAAACCTATATTCATGCGTTAAAAAGCCTTACTTAAATGAAAAACAAAATGCATACACAAAATGTTGGATATTTTTCGAAAAATTACTGATTTAATTCATTAAAAAACATAGGTAATCTGGGATTACAGAGCTCATCTCGACAAATGCTGCTTTTAAATAAGGTAAATTCCTATATTAATAATCGAGAAGCGTGCATTCCTAGCTGCTATTTTTATGCAAGTTTGGTATGACATGGCTTGCTTGTAGTAATTGTCTTTAAAAAATTGAATTAGACACTTCTCTAGCAAAGGTTATTCAAATCAAACATCTAAAGCAAGTTTAAAAAGTGTCCATCCCCTAATACATCATCCATGTAATATGTTAAGTTCAGATAGTTTCTTAGTAATAGATATGATCCAAAAACATTGACATGTTAAATTTCTTGTAAATGTATACGTAGGTTTAACTCTGCATCTGAATCAACTCTGAACGTGTGCTTTGCTTGATGCATAATCCATCCAAGTTTCACATAAGCTTGATAGTATCTTGCTTTTGGATCTGATACAAAAACTTACACCTGCTCACTCATCTTGAAAATGCAGGGCAGATCCAACGTCAAAAGAATCACTGGTGTATATAAATCAATCTTAATAGAGAAAGTACGAGGGCTGTTCAATGAATAATGTCTTCGGTGATCGGAAAGAAAAAGAAACTCTGAACAATGATTAAATCTGTAATTTGTTTATTTTCAAATTAATTTCCAATAAATAAACATTATTTAAAAAAAAAATACTTTTACTTTCTTTTTCCATCTTTATAACTGGAATAACATTCATCACATATCAATTCACATCTTTTCATGTCTTCTACCTTCTCAATAGAGGCGGTGTCATCGCAGAAAGGCTTGAATTTGTTCATTACATTGATCCATAAACTGTTGATTTGGTCACTGTACCACTCACCAGTCACACACCAAGTAACGATGTGTTCACAGTTGTTATTGGCTAAATTATACTCTGAAGATTTTGATTTGTCCAATTGATCACGAGCTCTCTGAATGATTTGATCAGGCGTATAAGGATTGGTTTTGTACTTCACAATGCACAGAGATGTTTCTCTGACATTAACACATTCAAACTTTTCTTCTTTTAGTCGACCCTTAGGGCTGCTTTGGCCAACCGTAAACATATACCTCATGATTCCGTTAATTACGTCGAAGCCGTTGCCACTTTTATGTATCACTGTTATATCAGCAGTTATGTCGTCAACTTTCCTGATATCTACAACGACAGCATGATGTTGATATCCCGGACGTTGATACACTAAGTGATCACCAGGATTAATGTCATCAACGCCTTCAACCTTGAGCTGTCGAAGACACTTAGCCAAACACACTCGAGTTGCTTCTGCCTTCTCAATAAGTTCAGTAGGGTAGCTTAAACACATTTCCTCTTTCATGGAAAGTTTCCTTTTCTTTTTGTCTTCATTTGCAACGTGGTTTTTGGTGTATGTTTTTTGCTGTAAATTTCCTTGCTTTCTGTCAGTGTCAGCTAGATATTTCGATGTTTTTTCAATACAAGGTTTCAATTTCTCCATTTCCCTCTCAAACACAGAAGCTCTGAATTCTTCAAATCCTGAAGTTGTTTCATTAACAAACCTTTTAGGATGTTTGGTTTTTCTCCCCAGCAATCTTTCATTTTTCTCTATTCTTTCCTTCCAGTTTTCCTCAATATCGCCGAATCCCGAGGGATCCACGAATTCCAGTGACGTCATATCCATGTCTATATATAAGAGATAAGAAAATGAACATGCAGAATCATAATCAAGCTGACTTTTACGATCCATAGGGAAAAAATAATTTTCATTTCTATTTCATCCAAAAAGAATGATCACATACTATTGTTTTATTAAGTTTTATTATATTCATTTTTCTGACTAAATATTTTTGTTAATTTTTGACCTGTTAAATTTCATTGCATTTAGGATAATTACCTAAAGAGGGATAGCGTTGACCATTTGGTCTATGTATTTCAATGTGTTCCATGCAATCATTGATAATTAAGAAATATGTTAAAAGATTTGAGTTGTGTCAGTAATAAGTCTTGTATAGGTACATCTTTGGTAAAAATATTAAGTTTGTTATTCTCTGTAAGAAAAACTGCTTGAAAATAAGCAGTTATATACAAAATATGCTAAAATTGAAAACGTGTAAATTAATGGCATTTTGATCAAATTGAAAATTACCAATAAAGGTCATATATATAGCCTGTCAAATCAAATTTATATATAAAGTAAAATTAAAAAGTAAAAATGTTCATTTTCAGCATGTTAAGGGTCCATTTGAGAAACTTATCATATATTGCTCTTAACGATTTATAAATCTAGAAGGAAAAAATATTATAAAATAATTCATTCAAATATCTTTTTTTTCAATAAATAATAAGAAGTAGAAATGTTTTTTTTAAAAATCCTCTATATTGGGTCAAAGTTCATAATTAAATATTATAACAATAAACATAAATTATATATCATAACAATAAAAGATAATTCATATATTGAAGAAAAACGTGTTGTACTATAGTTTACTGGTTTATCGATATTTTACTATAATATTTTAAACTATAAGAGTTGTTATTTATTATAAGTAAAAGTATTTTTCTTTTACGGTTACTTACTGTTCAAAGGTAATTAATGCATAGGGCGTACATTCGAGTGTACTTACTTGCAAAGAACGACAAATCTAAAACCGTTACTTACATGTACATGTATGCCCTGTTGTCATAGTTGCTCAATAGGAATAAAAATCTCTCAGTTTGGAATTAAAGCGCCAGACTAAATCATTAATTGTTCCAAGGTGTAGATTGCCATCAAAGCCTAGGTCTACATGTACACTCTGTTATGGTTACAGCCATTTCTTTCTGTTTGGAAATCCATTTTCTATATTTAAACTATCGGAAATTCTGCAGTTATTTATAGTTCACAAAGTTAAGAACGTAGGCGAGTCAAACTTACTTTTTCTGAAGATGGGTAATTTTTCTCTTTTTCTTTAAAGTTTCGATTTGATGCAGTGGTTTTCTTATGAACTTATACTAACCTAAACGTACATGATAGGCCAGGAGTAAATGTTGAGACCACACCCGTGTCAAGGTATTAAATTAGTAAACGCTAACTTTAGGAATTATAATTTAGTTTTGGTAATAATAGATGCACTTTTTCATAATCATATTGCTTTGGTCTCTTTCAATATATATGTATGATAAAATCTTATGTATATGAAGGATATAAATATCTTAAGAACAGTATTCAATATCAATGTCCATAAAACAATACAAAATAGGACATGTAGGAGGAGAACAAACACGGACCTCAAATATCAGAGGTGAGATCAGGTTCAATGGAGGAGTGATCATCCCCTGCCGACCTGTCACACCTGCCGTGTGCTTCTTGTCATGATCTGGAATAACTGTAAATCCGTCGTCGATTCAGTGTATAAATAATGAACTAACAATTAGTATGAAAAATATCAGACAGCATTTGACTCCGTGATAAATTGTACATGTTGACAATGTCATTGTATTGACTATATAGACTTACTAAATGATGACTTTAAACGAGACTGCTGATATTCTTGTTTCATCAACTTGTTTGTCAATTATTTACCTCGTTTTAGAAATTGTTTAAACATAAACAACAGAAACTTGTTAATGCTTTGAAATAACCTGTTGTTTCGTTTTAAAAAAACGTACATTGTCCAAGAGTAAAACCAGTTACAGTATACATTGCAAATTTACGAATATCGAGTTTAAAAACTGGAGTCTTATTTACTTGTGGATCATTTGTGAGCGGTATTTCAAAGTACTTTTTAACAAGGAATACTGAATTTGTTTGTTAATGTGAGCATATGGGAATTCTTAATTAGTATCTTTTCTTCGTATTTTTCTCAAACACATTTCAAAAAATTGTAAATTGGTTTTCCAGCAGTGATTTGAAATCGCATCCGAAAGAACTGCGAACGATAGTATTGTTCTCCCGCCTACCTCTAAGTCAATCCTCAAAAGTTAACATATTCGAATGATTTTCAAAGTTTTTATAGATATTTATATGAATTTTCATAAAACGTTATTTGGGATATCAAAGAGAGATAACTCTATAATTTTGGTAAAACTTGTGTTTTTCACTATAGAAATCAACGGAAAACGGAAAATAGTTTTAAAACATCTTTCCACCCGTGAAACAAAAATTCTTTTTTACAGGTAATATGGACTGTCATTTTACAAATTTATGCCAACGTTTTTTGTGTTACACAGGGGGG
>PRKT01000016.1:3603846-3632842 GCA_003671525.1 Saccostrea glomerata | reverse complement strand
CATATGTTTATGACAAAAAACGAAAAAAAGCTTCTTTTTTTTTTTGACCAATTTCAAAGCTATTTATAGCTTAATAATTGTATTATATAATTTATAAATGTTTTATTTTTTTGCGTAAAACATACGAAAAGATATGAGATACATTTTATCATATTTAAGACTATTTCAAAATATGGTGATTCTTGAAAGTTCGATTTCACTATAGGAAATATCGTCAACCCCCCTTTTTTCAAGAGCTGGAATTAATGATAATTTACTATCTAGCGCTGGAATTAAAATGATTAATCAATTACCATAGAACTGTTCTTTGTATTAAACAAAAATTTAATGGTCAAATTGCCATTAATATTGAATTTAATGATTGCAAAATGTAGGCGGGAATCAAGAGTTAGAGTTCGTAGTTCTTTCCTTAACCCACGTGTTTTAAGTTAAAATAAACATGTAGTAGACCATCATGCTTTTCGGCTCATTCACGAGATGAGCATTAGTTGAATCCACACTTTTCAAAAGTTATGTTTTTGGCCGCCATCTTAGGGCACAGTACCCTTTGTAGTTTTCAAAATTGTAACTTCGTCATTTGACTTTTAAAAAGCGCTGCCTTTTGTGTACTGATTGCCCCAAGATGGGGCTACCTACACATTGAAAGAAAAAAAATAAAACACAACATTATGGATTTATCACAGCACGCTCAAGTATTTGGTAGCATAAAGAGGAGAAATGATGTTTCTTTCTCTTTTGACCTTCTGGTTGACCCCACAAAGGGAAACAACTTTTGCAAAGTGTGGATTGATCTATACTGTAGATTACTAATTTTTCGCGACACCTTATTTTCGCGAGATAGTCATAAACTCTTGGTTAGCGAGACAAAATTTTCACGAATTGTGGTTATTACTCTATTTAATCTTAATGAATACTATTTAACGCAAGAATTAAATTTTCGCATGTACATCGTCCCGCAAAATTACGCGAAAATAAAGTTCTTACGAATAAAAAGTGATTTACAGTATTTCAATAAGAGGCGGTTTTACATTTGACTCGGTGGAAAAAATAATTTTTACCGAATAATATTTCATAACCTTTTTGAAGTGATGGAGTTGAGTTGTCTTATTTGCAGAAAGTAAATAACTAATATAACTTGATGAGATACCACATAAATTTATTTCTTTAAAAATAAAACACTAATACGGAATATATATCTTTAAACATTAATTAGAACATTGTTTTAAAGAAGGGAGAGAGATGGTTGAATATGAAATTCGTTCTGGTGCAAGTTGAGTAAGATCGGAAAGAGATGTTTCATTGGTTGAACAATTTTTTATAAAAGAAGACCAAGTTACAGTTAGACAAAAAGCTGGATATTTATATTCAAACAACAATATAATTATTAAATTCCTAAAATACAATTTAATTCAGACATAAAGATATGATTTAGAGAAAATGCCTAGATTACAAGTAAATTCATATTGGATAAAGGATGCATGAAAGGTATAGGAGGCGGCCTAACATGGTAACCATGTTTATCCTGGGTAAGGATATCATTATCCGCCCATACTATGGCCTAGATTTTGCCATTTGTTACAAAAGGACTAGTTATGTAATAAAAATAATAACCTGCAAAATGAATTTAAGGTTTTCTAACGAATAGATCACTTTTGGACTTTTAAGAGAAGCACCGACTTTTACAGTTGACATTTAAACCTCCGACATTTACGAAGGTACAGGATTGATAATAAAGAAAATCTTTCTAGTATACGTAGTCATGGTGTTATGGCAATAATATGTGAATGCCGGGAATTAAGGGCAACTTATTAATGTTTTGAAATAACCTGTTGTTTCGTTTTTTAAAAAAAATTGAGCTGAATATTAATATCATAAAGGAGCTTCCGTACATTGTCCAAGAGTAAAAAAGCCGTCAATAGTAACGAAATGAAAAAGATGAATAATGACAAACACTTATTGATCTAAAAAATGCTACAGTTCCTAGAACAGGACTTTTACAGGGATCCTGGAAATTCCAGAGTTTGGATGATGAGTAAACATGCCTTGTTGACGTCTCTGTCTGTCTGACTGCCGCACACCTGCCGTATTGATCAAACAATAGGAGCATTGCGTCGTCAAATTAGGTACACAATTGGTATAAAATGTAACAATTGCAGGAAGTAAGATACCCTAAAATACACTCCACGACTTAGTGAGATAATGAATACTTTCAATTTTTAAAGTTTTTTTTGAGAATGTCATTTCATAATCGTTTAATTTTTCTAGACGTAAGAAGATGTGAAATTTGAGTACTCTTGTAGCATTTTAATAACGTTTGAGTATCTTTTTAATGTTTTTGTAATAAAGAAAAATTGAATGATTGATTGTACATGGTTTTCCGTCCCTCTGGAGAATTTTTCACTCAAATGGAGACGCCACCACTTACCGATGTAGAGCTGCAATCTTCTGTATTCTATTCACAGGTAAACAAACAAAATTACACTCTGGTGTTAATGGAAAAGCGTTATCGCAGTATGGTGACCTAATTCGTTTCTCTATAGAGAAACGATCAGTCGAATTTAAGAGCTGCTTAGTAGAAAAGAAAAAAGTCCTTGTTGTTGTGAATGATGCAGAATAACCTCCTTGGTCTCATAATGTTGATTGAGATATAAAAGCCTCGGCCAACACTTCTGCTTTTATCTTTCTAAAAACATTTTTCGACCTCGGAGGTCATAAAAACACGGATTTTTTTCTTAAATCATTTGATTATCGCAGTTTGCAAAGAAAGGTAATTAAAATGTTTGATGGTAATAAGTTTGATTAATAGATAGATTGATTTATTGATTGTATGTTGTTTAACGTCCCTCTCGAGAATTTTTTCACTCATATGGAGAAACCACCATTTGCCGATCGAGAGCTGCAAATGTCCTTTGCTCGTCACTCAGGACCATTGAGCAGTGAGGGATCTTTTTCTTGCCAGCACCTACTACAGGGGACCTCGGTTTATACGGTTTCATCCGAAGAACCGATCTCCACGTCCCACAGTGGGATTTAATTCCGCGACGTAAGGATTGACTCCTAACTTCTAGAGCAGACGCTCTAACCACTGTGCCACGCGTATGACTCTGTATTAATGAATAAAACTGTTCATTTAAATTGACATATTATTTAATCCACAGAAAACCAAAGCAGTATTTTTTAGTTTGAAAAATGTACAGCATTTTCCTAAATTATTTTTTGACAATTGCCAATTGGAATATGTTACGGAACACAAACATCTTGGGATACTTCTGTCGTCTAACTTAGGATGGTCTGATCATATTGATACCATTATAAAGAAAGCATACAAAAAATTGGGGCTTCTTAAAAAATTAAAATTTACTGTGTCGAGAGATATTCTGTCCCAAATGTATATATCTTTTATTAGACCACAACTTGAATATGCTGTTGAAGTTTGGTCTGGATGCACAAAAACAGACATTGAGAATCTTGAAAAAGTACAACTACATGCTGCAAGAATAGTTACAGGGCTTACAATTATTGCTTCAAGAAATTCATTATATTTGGAAACAGGCTGGGAACCACTGGAATATAGAAGAAATAGGGCAAAACTAATAACAATGTATAAAATGCACAATAATTTAGTCCCTATTTACTTGCAAAACTTAGTACCTGATACAAGAGGCAATATTTCAGGATACACTACCCGGAATTCTTTAAATTATTCTTTGCCAAAATATAGATTAGAACTCTACAATAAATCATTTATTCCCGATACCGTTAGAAAGTGGAATTCCCTTAGTCTAAAAACAAGAGAGGCAACTTCTATTAAAATTTTCAAAAACTATCTTCAAAATAGTAATGTTAAACCTCAGAAATATTTCTCTTATGGAAAAAGGTTTTTGAACATAACTCATACAAGATTAAGACACAATTGTATTTTAAAGTCTGATTTATATCGCTGTAACCTAATTACCAGTCCTAATTGTTCTTGTGGACTACAAGAAGATACATATCATTTGTTTTTTGTTTGTAAACATTATGTAAAAGCAAGAAATTCCTTAATGAATAAGCTATTGTCATTAAATTATTTACATATAATAGATGTACATTTACTGCTATGGGGCGATGATTCTTTAACTTTCGAACAAAATGCTGAACTTTTTAAAACTATTCAAACTTTCTTAAATGAATGTGGTCGTTTTTCAAAATAAGTTTTTTTCTCAACATCTCATATTATTTTTGTATATTTAAAGAATTTATTCCTGTTTATTACTACAATGTATACAATGTATTTAGTAGACCATATGTATATATGTTTGTTTTACTTTGGCAATTTTACAAAATGTTATATTAGGAGAGGACTATCTAAGTTATAGAACTTGTGTCCAATCCTTTTGACTTTGTCAATAAAATATGTTCAATTCAATTCACCATATATGTTTTGTTTTATATTCTAGAATTTACTTCAAACTTCTTAATTTCAACTTTGATAACGTTTGAGATTTTTTAGCAATTTGGAACTTTGATTCAAACCCTCAAATTCTTAAAAACCGAAATCACACTTTATATTCTATTGTTTTTAGAATTTTGCCTCAGATATAAAAATTTCAAATTCCATAACTGGTTTGATTATTAAAACTTTTTTTTCATGTTAATCGATGAATTCCCAGATATTTAGAATATGGTATTATTTCAGAGAAAGTTTCAAAATTCAAATCGTCTTTGGAAATTTGATAATTTGGGTATTTGAAGTTAAATTCCACATACTCAAATGTTTAAGTAACTTGAAGTTTGAATGTCTGAAACAAAGTTCTAAATTTCTAGAAACCCTAAACGTTTTTAAAGTTGAAGTTTAAATGTTTAAAGTAATTTTAGATTGTTAATTTTTTTTGCCTAAGATGTGTTATACTCTAAATTTTAATCACTCTATTTTTACCCAAATTTGTAAACTGTGTTTTATTTCTTTCGTCGTATACTTTAATAAATGACATAATTCATTATTATTTATTTTGCATGCATTAAAAAAATCAAACTCGTTTGGCAGGAGAACTAAGGAACATAAATTTAAACATTTGACTTACTGTTTAAAAATTCTAAAACTCTAAATCATTTTAGAAATTTGAATTATCAAGTGTTACGTGGACCCTTTACAATTTTATATGTTGAAAAATTTTAACGCAAATTTTTTTTTTATTTCATCAATGGCTTTTTATCAATAAAATCTTTAAAAGGTTCAATAAACTAGTTGGCATTCAAAATTTCATTATACTAGGTTAAATTAAAGCATAAAAATGAAAGTAACAACTAGGCATATGAATAACTTATACATTGTTCGTTTGGGTTTATACCAAATGCAAATAATGAGTTTATTATAAAATGTCCTAAGATAAATTTATACTAACAGGATTTCCTGATTGCATAATTATATGCGCGATGTTAGGTTTTATTCTGCAATTAATTGACAAGACAATTCGCTATTCAGTAGTATAACTTTTCCATATGGAACATGATTCTGGCTTACACGGATTTATTTTTTCTTGAAAATGAAAGTTAAACAGGGTAACATTTAATTATTTACAGTTATTATAGTTACAAAGAAGCACACAAGCCGAAGAATATACACCTGTGTATGACAAACTTTGAGAGAAAGCTGACGTCAGTCCAACAGTAAACTAAGGTAAGATTTATAACAGCAGGACAGTTTAGTTCGTTACATGGTAAAGTTGTCACGATACGATTGAATATTTTATTTTAATGAAAACAACCCTGTTATATATATTGTGTATATAACTTAAACCATGTATACCTCTTACTATTGACCAATCGTTCTGAATGTTCTGATTTTTTGGTAAATAAAGAAAACACGTGTGAGGTCAGAGCCCCATTTACTTATTTCCATGATCATAAAATTAATGTCATTTCTGTACGGGTGTTCGGAAAGGTCGTGGATTTCTGTAATTATTTTTTTTTCAATTTAACGTCATAAGTTATCCAATTTTTGTATAAACATTTTAACAATAAATTCAAATGTATTTGTATTAAAAAATTTAAAAAAGTTATCATGATATATTACAAACCATTCACGAATTAAAAACTGCAAAAATTGAATAGCGAAGCAGGTCACTAATTTATAAACAATACACTAAATATTAATATTTTGCTTCGTTGAAAAGAAATCGATTTGTGAAGATAAGCGCAATGTAGTTCTTATTGAAAACTACAAAAATGGTGATTAATGAATTACAAAGAGCTAGAATAAGTTATTTCCATACATTTTATTATATAGAAGCACACATCGGTAGTGTAGATTCACATTTATTGTGCACGTTGTATTATGTGGGAATATCTTTTAATTTTTTTTCCCAAGAGAAGCAAATCCTTGATTTGTCATAACAAACATCCACCGTTAGTGGAGATTCAATTCTGTTCAAATGATGTTTCTCAGGGATAAGTCTGGCCACAACAGAAGATCATACAAGATATTTTTAGGGCCATGATTTGTTAAAGTCGCCCGCGTGGCGCAGTGGTTAGAGCGTCTGCTCTAGAGTCGCAAAGTAAGAAGTGAATCCTTATGTTGCGGGTTCGAATCCCACTGCGGGACGTGGAGACCGGTCCGTCGGATGAGACGGCATGAACCGAGGTTCCGTGACGCGGTAGGTGCTGGCACGAAAAAGATTCCTCACTTCTCGACGACCCTGAGTGCCGAGCAGAGGAAAAATTTGTAGCTCTCCACTGGCAAGTGTTGGCGTCTCCATATGAGTGAAAAATTCTCGAGAGGGACGTTAAAGATTGCATCAATTTTAGTGGTTTTTGCCCCACCCCTCAGGCCCCAGGGGGGCAGGGAGCATGAAATTCAAACTTTTTGTTTCTCTACACCAGTGGATGCTTTATGCCAAAATTGGTTGAAATTGGTTGAGTGGTTTTAGAGAAGAAGCTGAAATGTTCATATATTAATGCACGACGCATAACGCACGACGACGGGAGAAAACGGATAGCAATAGGTTACTCAGGTGACCTAAAAACCTCACACATCTATAGGTTCACACTGAATCAAACTTCTTAGTGTTCAACTAACCTTTCTGAGTTATTTAAGAACAAATCATTGAATTAATAATTCCTTTAATTCATGGTTCAAGATGCACATTCATTTCGATCGATGTTGCGTAAATTTTATGCAAATATATCGTCAGAATTTTAAGGAAAGTGTTAAGGAAATGATGTACCCTCAAAATGAAAATTCACATAAAAAAATCTCTATGGATAAGACCACCACTCTCTCTAGTTACTGCAATATATCCTTTACTGTTGAATACCATGTACATGTACGCCTGAATAGGAGATTGACCCATCTGCTGCCACACTTACTGCATAGATCTTTCCAAAAAATAAAAATTGTGAAGGGGAGGGCGCTTTAACATTCCTTTTAAAAATCCCAAATGTGTTCAATGGGATTCAGAGCCGGGGATTTGACAGTGCATCATCCCACGGAGGCCTTTTGGTCAATATCCTTGGACGTTTAGCACGTAAGTGCAACGCTTTAGGGATGATTCAGACTGCTTGAGCACCGATTTCTAATCATTTTAATACGATTGAAATTGTTTGTTTTCGTTTTTCTAAGATTGTTTCATGACAATTTAATACTCTTATAATCTGGTGCGACGCGAAACCTTGGCCTCAGACAAAGATCAAGGTCACTTTTGGTTTACTTAATTTTTGTCCAAAGCTTTCAAATTGTGATGAATTGGCCATGTAAATGACGCACATCCTTTAGATAAATCTGTTTAAAGGGGTTTTGATACTAGTCGTTGATTTTTAAAAGTAATATCAAGGACAATTAAAAACGAAAATAAAAGTGAGTAAAACGTGGTGCAAGGATGATCAAGATATCAACATCCCAACGGCTCTCTCTTCTTTTTCAATTGTCAATTTGCCAATGTTTTGTGTTTTTTAGTAAAACCAGTTTCTTAAAATTTGATAATGATCACTAAAAGATGCTAATTACATGAAACACGTGCCACAAAGTACAGATTTATTGATTTTACTCTTCGTCACTGAACAATGGTTTTCATCGGTGATATTTGATTATCTTACAGCATTGTTTAGAAGACTCATTTTTTGTAGTTATTTGAAAATATCACACCATTTTATAAATTAGTTTTTAAATAAATACATTTATTAGAGTGAACACTCAGAAGCTTTGTTAAGTGTATATTTTGGAAATAAGATTTATTTACATATAAAAGATAGAAATGGATATATTGATATAAAAATAGCAGAGAGACCTGCATATATGCAAAATTAGATGTGCACAAAATTCACGCTGTGGCAAGGTTCCTATTAACAAACACCATGTTTATTACAGTCTAGTTGATTTGAATTTTTTTCCGTGTCTAGTTTTAACTGGACAAACTACAGCATCTCATTTTGCACTCAATTTATTTAAGCAATACGAACAATATATGGATACCTTGTTACTTCTTGTAAATACGAGGGGCGTTCAATAAATAATGTCATCAGTTCGATAATATACAACATAGAAATCATATGCCATTAGGATTGACTTTCTCAAATTATTGAATCTTTAATGAGTTGATAACATTTTATTTGACCACTTTTCATCACATAGTTCCATTGTGAGAAGCTGGAAAACAAGGGCTATTCGAGATACTGCATTTAAATTGAATAGCAAAAATCAGTTAACTAGAGTGAAAATAAACGCTACATTAAAGCTGCTGTAAAACTAGTTAAAAATCCAAAGGATAAATTATCTGAAATATGTGAAATTTACAGCAACCAGTATCTGTTATATACACATTTGAGCATGTGAATTTCACTGAACAAAAATGATATAATTGACATCGAAAATGGGTACCATCCTTGGCGACAAGGTATATTTGCAAAATTCAATAAATTATCACTGAGTATGTTTGATTGACTTTAAGACACAAAGCAAATTTGATAGACATCATTTTGGGGGTAGTTCACACTGTTTTAAAGAAACATTTGATAGTAAAAATGTTTATTACTCAAAGGTCCCCCAATATTTTGAAAAATGAGTGAAAACTACAGCGTGTAAGAATATCCTAACAATTATTGTAAAAAAAATGTACTTTATACATGTTTGTCTGAAATTCAAGCAGATAATGAAACTTGAAACTATTTTGCTTTTAACGATAAAAAAATTTTACAGTGAGATACACTTGACAAAACAGCAAAGGCCTGAAAAGAGTCTGAAAGGCCTGAAAGAATTGTACGAGCACAAAAACAGTTTTATATGCTCTTTTATAAATATTAGTTATCTTGTTGTTCAAATTCTTATTGGAGGAGTAATTTCATTTTCTGGAAGAGTCTAGAAAGCATTTTTTTTTTTGCAAAAATTTGAAGGGTTTATGAGAGGAAGGAGCCAGAAAGAGGAATTCACTGCATTAACTTTTTCATGACAGCGTCCAAACCCACAGGCCTTGAAGCGTAAAAAAATGTTCGAGGGATAAGAATAAAGTTAATGTTTGGTCACACCAACAATGTTGGCCAGCACTTTCAACCTTTGACTTGTTTCATTTCCCAAACTTGAAAAAACACCTTTCAGAAAGAAAGAAACAAATACAGGAAATCATAAGATCTTCCATATTACAGTATACGAAGGGTCATGCTCAAACATAAGTTCTAAAAACAATTTGAAATTGAATAAAAATGTTACGGACATGTGTTTTAATCAAGAGACAATATTTTAGTCAGACCGTTAAGACTAAATCATAAAAAAGCGTTTGTTGTTTCTTTCCGAGCACCGATGACATTTATTGAACGTCCCTCGTACTATTTTTAATAAGGCGTTGGTCGCGTTTACACTTACCTTTTGATGCTGCCTGTGAAATGAAAAAAAATAAGCAAAGACTGCGTTTTTGTTCATTGTATTTGGACTAAGGAGGAGAACAGAAGTTAGGGAAAATAGTTCCAGCATTGCTTGTTATTTGTACTTGCATCATTCATCGAAAGTGATAATATGTTTCAAAGTCACGAAAGCTAGGATGTCATTGGATATATTGCTACAACAGTTGCTATGATTTCACTCTCTATATGCAATAAGGGGGAACATCAATTTATGTATTTTCATAATCTTGCAGGGTAATTAATAAATTGATAAGAAATATGATAGTTTGGGAATATTTCTAATTACAACTAACAAAAACCTCCCATATAAAATATTTAAAACTATATCAATTTAAAACTAGCTACATTTATGCTGAAAGATTCTGTTAATTGATGAGTTTTTTAAAACAAAAAAAAATGTAATAATAGAATACATACTCGTACATATTTAGATTTGAATCAAAACAACAGTGAACATAAAAGATGTCTTCAAATGTGACATTTATCATGAGAGCAATTGTTGCATGTTGGAGAACAAAGGAAGAAAAGACAATTACATATAATGATGCAGTTCCGTCAAATACATCCAGAGAGATTATGTTTATGACAAAGGGTTTAAATTCAAAATATTATTAAATAAAATTCAAAAAGTAAAAAGTAAATATTGTTGTTTTCAATGACTGGAAATGCCTTGAAATATACCTTTAATATATGATTTGAGGCTGTCGAGGTTGTTACCATCACAGTACCGTTTGATAAATTACAAATCAAACCAAAACTGAATAAAAGAGATCATGAAAACATTACCTAAATGAGTAAATAATAAATATCAATTTCTGTATAATTAGTATTACCTTAATAGAAATACTTTTGTAAATTTATTCGAAGATAATATACATTCAAACCAACTTTGGAGAATAGTAAAAAAAATTAGGTCAACTGCATTCAATCCATAAGGAACTTTAAGTACTTATGGAGTAATCTTTTTTTTTGTATGTTGACAGCTATAACGATGGTATATCTATGAATAACTATATGACATTGTTCGTTTGGTTCACATTGAATGCACCACATGTATGATACGTCCTGTTTTGAAATGCAGAATTTTTGAACAGGATTTCCTGTCTGTTTAGTGTATAATTATATCTTCGATGTTGTATTTTATTTTTGGATTCAAGATATTTACTCGTAGGACTGTTCACATCTGACTATGGCTTACATGAGTTTTGCTTTTTGAATAATGGAAGTATAAACATTGTTATTAAAATAATCTTTTTTTTTAAATTTTCAGTCGTTAGAAAACACCGATGTTAGACTATAAGGGAACGCTCAAGTCAGCTAGACAGAAAAGGTATGTCTTATGAAAGTGTGTTAGTTTGCTGACTTGTAAAGTTTCATAAATATTGTTCAGTTTGCATTGTAGAATTCAGATTCAATGTCAGAACTTTAAAATAATGCAGGGTTTTATAAATAAAGGACAGGACCAATTTCCGCTAAAAAAAGCCCAGGATCGAACAAGGAACAAGTGACTGAAATTCACTATATTTATTTTTTCCATGGCCTTATATATAATGATTAGTAAACTAAATAAAAACGACTTATAACAAAAGTATCACTTATAATCAAACAAATAATCAAATATAAAATCTATCTCCGTCGCTCCAGACTGAGTGGTATAATAATTCTGTTGTTTCCAGACAGTTTGCAATTACATAAAACACACCTTAACAAGTCACCGAGACACCTTTATTATTCAAACTAAAGTCAACAAGACACAATCTAAAGTCACTAAGACACTGGTCCCTGAGACACTAAGGAACTATATTCCTTAGCTAAGTGGTCTGACAAGCTATTCTGTTGTTTCCCGACACAGCTAAAGAACCTAAACCAAGAGTTGTTATTCAGGCTAAGAGCAACGACCAAGTAACCGAAAACTACATGGGTCTCTCTATTGATACCTTTTCTGCTATGCCTAATTACTGCTGATTAGTAAATAATTGGGGGACTCTGATAGACTGTAATAGTTATCCCCTTTAATACTTCCCATAATCCTTATGTCATTACGTAAATACTGCATATAGTTTAGGGTACATTGAAAATTTTAATCTTAAGAAAACTATTGCTTACCGAGGCACCGAGGTTGACAAGGCTCTTTGAGGGGTGAAAATTTTCAACGTCACCTAAAATTACATATTGTATTTATTAGATTAAAGTAATTTACATGAAAGTGTACTTTTACAACATAACCATCTCCTTTCACGTTTGTGTTCTAATAATGCCAGATGTGCAAATTGTCAGTCAGTTTATGTATATTTCTTTTCCTTTTCTCAAGTTTCCAGCACACCATAAAATTCTTTATCACCAGAAAAAAACTGTTTTAAACAATTTAGGAGCCATTGTAATCGCAAAGCAATTGGTGTAGGTAGAAAACTTTATACAAACCACTATCACCTTTTTAATTAACTTCAATTCCTCCAAAAACTATTTATTTTTCATAGAATTGGTCAACTATCATATACGCACAATATAAAGTAAATTTCATAAGAACATTTTGTTTACGCTTTTTTTTAACAATTGCTATCTCCTTCGGTGTGAAGGTCAGGTTAAATTGGAATGCGATAAAAGTGCATTATTTCCCCATTATTACAAAACTGTTCCATCTTTGAGATTTGCCCGTAGGACCTACCAGGTACCTTACAGTTGGTGATTTCCTCCTCTTATGGTTTATTCTTTGACAATTTAATAAACACCTAATTTACTGTCATATAAATATCTACCTCTGTCATTTTTTTTCTGATGTTGCTCACCTACTGAAGATAGACTTAGTGAACAATTGTGAAAAGGTATTTAATTAACCTTTACAAGAAACCCCACACCTCTCAAGATCTCCGTCTTTTATTAATATACCCGGTATATGTGAATTTCTTTTCACTATAAATAGAAATGAAGGCATGGCACAACAATTTTGTTAAATTTTAATTTGAGATATTACAATAGGGATATAAACTACTGTTAATGACTAATTCTTACAACATTTTACAACATTTTATTAATTGACATAAATGGCTAACTGAAGATAATGATTCTTATTTTTTGTTTCGCTCTTTAATTATTTAATTTTTTATGGTCATTGACCTACAAAAAATAAGTATTAACCACCTTACCCTACAGCCCTCTGAAATCGCACTTAATTGTGGGATTAAGTTCACTTCTACTCTAATATTGAGACATGAAGAGGTAAACTTTAAAATACTACATGTTAAGTTATAAAAGATTTGCTTAAAAGCAAGTAGTAAATTTCAAAGAGAATTCAAAAAGCACATGATGTATAATGCATTCAGGATTGAGAGACTCGTATTTTTTGTCTTGTACAAAACAAACTAACCATACACTAGTACATCGGTACGCTTCACAAGTAGAAAATAATTCTACCGATCAAGTTTCTAAACCATTCATAACAATGCAATATGGAAAATATAATTGATGACACGCACGGATTTTTTCGAATAAATAGATGTGCAGTGCACGTTTTGAAGAATTTATCATGTACTTTTTTACTCCCCATAAAATTTGTTTCTCTACGCTCCAAGTAACCTTTTTAGAGAAACATTTTTATATACCTGATGTCATTTGAAACGTTAAAATTTTTGTCATTCTTTTTGTTAATCGATTCGAGTTAAAGTACTTGAGACTGTATATGTGTTGCTCTATTTATTTACTCAATGCTTTTGTCTTTAATAATTTGAATAACAGTGGATCATGTATCAATGAAGAAAAAATCCAGTGGGTTCTACTTTTTTAATCAAATAAGACAGTTTTAATTAAAAATCAATGGAAAAGGAATCTGATTATGCCTTTCTTTTATAAATCGGGATTTTTGTAAAAATACAAATATTACATATTAATGAGATCCGATCAATAAATCTTAACAAGTCTGATGCTAACACATCTATATATTACAAAAAAAATCAATATTACATTTACTGCGGAAGGCAAATGTTGAAGGTAAGTCATAGTATTTCAAATCACGTTTTTCTGCACAGGAATAAAATGTAAATACTCTATATATACATGACGTTGGATAAAGGAAAACCGACAATCGCAAGGAATTAAAAGAACTTTAAATGAAAGTTTGATCCGAGTGCTGATGAACTTACTAAATTTTGTTTCAGGTCATAGCTTTCCTTTTAAACCACTGATTGGCGGGTTTCTCGGCTCCTATTGACCAGAATCTTTGAAGCAGAACACTAAGCTTCAATCTCACACTAGAGGGACTACCCTGTTTATTCCGGATATATATTCTAAAATGAGAAGGCTGAAATTGTGTTGACCACTCTCAGGAAGAAAATATATATTATATAAAACAGCAAAGCGGAAGGAGGGCCAAAATGAACAGGAAACTAATTTTTGTGATATTCGTCTTGGCAGCATTTCTTGTTGTTGCGGAAGGTGGACGACGAAGGTAAGAATTTCATCCATTTAAAGGAATTGTTTATATCTTGACCCAGGAACAATAAATGTTTTTAAGTCCTTATATGGTTGTCACGTTTTTAGGTTAATTTTTTACACAACAAGTAAAATGATATTATAGAATGAAAAGTATTTCTGACTTCTGTTTTGTCTATTGGACAATTTGTGATAAAAAAATAAAAGGTGAAATATATATGAAGATGAAATAAGACCAACGAATAAACTTGAGTTTCATATTATACATTGTTTATGCTTTGAGCCATGTGATCAAATCATTAATCATTTTTGTACCATTGTGTACATGGAATCAGCTGTTGACAAACATTGCTGAACATTTTAATGTGTTTTAAAATGACTTATTCTGTACTTGCATGTAGAATTACTAGATATCATCATCATTTTATTTGCTAAAGTTAAAGGCACTTGACGGTACACGTTTTTTCATTTTCCTTTTTCCAAAATCTGTGGCTTTTTACTAAAAAATTCATTCATTTTAAAATATGAAAGTGTATACATTTTACCTGAGAGATTTAGTTTAATAAGAGTTCCATTTTTGACATTAGATAAAATCGTAGAATTATTTCCAATAAAAAATGGATATATATTTTCTTTCTAGATTACCTAGAGTATTTTATTTTGGGATCTGATTTCTCTTTTCATAATTTTATGTTGACTTCATCAAATTATGAAAGTTTGACGTATCTAAAGGTTGAGATCGTAATATACCGAGATTTGTGAGTGTGGATAAAATATTTGAATGGATACAGCTTCATTCACCGTACCATGTACATATTCTATATGAATATAAAACATATTTTTATTGACAAAATAAGTCTAGAAATTTATACAATGATATCAAAAGTGAAAAGGTAAGTATAAATTACAGAATGTCGAAAAGTAGACAGATTGCAAGAAAGGAAGTCCTGTAGCGCTAACAAAATTAAAACCATTCTTAATAAGATACTAATTACACTGAATACTGTTCGTTATCTTCAAATGTTTCACGTAATACAAGAAGATATAACACTGTAGGAGGTTAGCTGGAATAAACTTGTAAATTTAACAACTAAATCAGAAATTATCCTCTGTTTTAATTCTGTATCTTATCTTGAAATGTCAACCTTGGTCATGCTACATTTGTAGAAATATCATATTAATTTTGCAAGTATTTTCTTTCAAACATCGACCTTGGAAGAAAAATAAACGTAACCATTTTCAACACCAATGTTATATACGAGAGCCTTTCGTATCATAGCAACTGCAAATATCAGGAAACTGAAATTACTAAAATTGATTTTGTAACTACGAAAAGAAATTTGAAGCTTCCAATTGATAACTGCAAAGATTTGGATTCAAGATACTGTAGACCGATTTCAAAATTCATATAGGAGTTAAAGCCTATTTTCACACACAAAATTATTAGCATTATGTGTACTTTCAGTATGTTAAACTGAGTTTAAAGTACAACATAATTTTACTCGTCGAAATAAAAAAATTAAATTGCTTTGAAAATACATGCTCTTTATGATTTACTGCCAATACTTTATCTCTCTTTGTGGTTGTCAAGTAATCAAATTACAACAGGTTATTGAAAATATATTGAATCTGCAGATTTATCTTACTCTGAGTTGTATAACGCAATTTATTTGTTTATTTGTTGAATTTGAATACATTCCTATATCGGTTAATCTATTTTGTACTTTTTACAGGCCTTAATTAAACTTTGTATATCTAAACAAAAACTTGATGATTGTATATATAGTTATTCTCTCTCTTTCTCTCTCAGATACATGTACTCTGAAAAAAAAAAAACTGCAGTGCAGTTTATTCACAATATACTATAGTAATCACGGAGCGAGAAAAACATGCATGATAAAGCTGTAAATGTACCATTCACTTCATGAATTGTCATCCTTACTTAAATGCTCTTTTTAATTGTTAACATGTGGTATCTATTCATGAATGGCAAAAAAACCATTTGTCATCGATAATTACACATGAAGGGGTAATATAAGACATCAAACTGCTCTATATCCATACGTATACGTGATCTTTATCGTGGAAAAATGCATTCTTTTTGTACTGTAGATAAAAAATTTATGTATAAATGCTAAGTGACCCAGAATTGCTTTGTATGACACACTTCCTTGATTGGAATTCATAATCATAGAATGCCTGTATCCATTGCATTGAATTGATGTTCATGTTTACTGCTGCTTGAATTATTGTTTTTAAAAAAGTGGAGATAAACACAGAAACATTTGGCAAGGGTAAATCTGATATGTTCTACATTTCAACATTTATATTAAAAAAAAAAATACTGGATAACACAGTTAAACGTTTTTAAAATTTTATTCTTACCTGAATGTTTTTGAAAGGGACTAAAATAGCATTAAGAACCAGTTTTGAATAGCAAAACATTTCGTGTCTACCAGATGAATACAAATGTGTGCATTGATAATACAGCAGCCGCTTTTCAGAAATGTGTAAAGCACAAAATAAAGATATTTTTTTAACAATAAAAGTTTCATATGGTGGTTCTGTAAGAAAAAAACTCAATGTATGTTTCATACCAATATTTTTAAAAAATATAAACAGGAATAACGTATTTTTCAAATGACAAAACATAGCATAAATAATAAAAAGTACTACTATTCATTTTTTTGTTATCCGTTCAAAGATACATTTTTTTTTTCGTAAATTCTTCGAGAGAGTAAAAATTCAAGGTAAGACAAAAATTTTAGACATTACTTGGTCAAGATTACTTGTATCCTTCTTAGCATTAAGCAAAAGTTCCATTTTGGTACATGTAGCCTTGTTTAAAGAACATGTAATAAAAAAGACGTTGATAGATAAATTTATGTACTCTAACACTTATATAAATGTGATTCAGATGCAATTAAATTACCATTGATTTACTTCTAGACGTCGGCGTCGTAACTGTCCCAGAACAGATGAGGATTCTAATGGCGACCATTGGTGTTGTGACGTCAAAACCAAGAACGTGACCCACTGGAACTTGATATGGTGGCCCTGTGACGAAATCGATGCTCGCCAAGAGGACTATGGCGACGAGCATCCGTCCGAAGAAGAATCGAATTGGTGTGGAACGGATGAAAATGACCGGAGGCGCAGGTCTTCGGGAAGGTCTAAAAATGTTTTCTCAAACAAATATTTAATGCTCTAACAACATATAGCCTACTACTCGATGCAGATTTTTTTCAAATTTTAACTGAAAAAGCAAACTAAACATATCAGGAAAATGAAATTGGTCATTTTAAACGAAAGATATCCTTGCTATAACATGAAATAAGAGACCACCGGAATTCACACAATAACTTTCTTCTTTAATGATTTATTTACCATAAACCTTGCAAGGTTGATGTCTGCCTCAACCCCCACCTCTGTTCTCTGACAGAAAATTTCTGCACCCTGGCATTTTATTTGGCGAAGACAATTTAATCAAACTTTAACTTTTCCCTTTTAATAGCATTTTACCAAATTAAACATGAAAAAATGGCCTTCCCTTATTTTTAGGAGTAAATGGCTGGTATCTTACCCCATGTGAATACAAAATAGATAAACTTAATATTGACAACTTAAATGGTCTTATTTTCTTCATATTCACAACAATATTTTCCTAAAAGTATACAGAGGAACATAAGCTAAGGTAGTTCTAGTAGATATTTCATAAGATCTATTCTATTGATCAGTCTTAACAAGGTTAATGCTTTATATTTCAAATATGGAACTTTAAATTTATTGTATGAATTTAAAATCTTAATCTAAAATTGACACCATTAATGAATCTGTAATCTTAAAAGGAAAGCATTCGACGGTTACAAAATTAAAATGAATGAAATTCAAAATCGTTACAGTACAAATCCTTTGAGCATGTACTATAAATTTTCTATACATTAGAATTTTGTATTCTCGATATTTTTCTCTTACAGCTCCTGGTATTGTCCGTTGTGGATTGCCTACAATGTCACTGTTAAATACAACAGCTGGAGTTGTTGTCCAGGGTGGGATAAAGATGAATATCGCGATTGTACTATCCGTAAGGCTACATTTTAGCTAATTCATTTTCATTGATATATCATTAATTACTCTTAATCATGACCTTTTGCATTCGACTAAAATAGTTTATTTCCGTGCAGTATTTTTTCATTGATGTAATAAAATACAATTTTATGAAGGTGAGGATCTACATTTAAAATCTTAATTTTCATATATTGATTAACTTTCACACATATTTAAGTTAGTGAATTTCATTTACCTCCATGCAGTTTCAGACATGAAATTAACATTATCGGTTTTGAATAATTTAGAACCCAACATGGCATAAACGTAGTACATGTGTCAACCTTGATTTCCTGCAGATTGAGTTAGATGACATATTTTTATTTCTATAAATAGCGGCGAGTGGTGGTCCTTCGTATTGTGATAATGGCGGTTCCCTCATTGATAACGTCTGTGTCTGTCTTGATGGCTTCAAAGGAACTCACTGCGAGACACGTAAGCATTTTGTTCACATGAACACATAATGTGACAATGTTTTTTTAAGCGAACAAAGTCATAATATTAATTTTCAAACTTAAAAGATATTTTATTTAAAAAAAACATTTTTCAAATAATAATAATGTAGAGAATCTTACTCTGTTAGATATCTTATTAATAAACATATTTCATGGCAAATTTTTGTAAAGA
Organism: Saccostrea glomerata; assembly: GCA_003671525.1. Taxonomy (NCBI): domain Eukaryota; kingdom Metazoa; phylum Mollusca; class Bivalvia; order Ostreida; family Ostreidae; genus Saccostrea; species Saccostrea glomerata. Next base: position 3,613,813 of record PRKT01000016.1, on the reverse strand, counting down.
AGACGGAAAAATGAACAATCAATAAAATATACTTTTATTACAACGGAAGCCCTGGAGAGACATTGACTTACTTGTTATGACTTATTTGTTATAACTTTGTTGTTGTGACTAATTGTAATGAATTATTAATTGCTAGATAAAATCAAGTGTAATTTAACTACATTTGTATATAGAAGGTGTAACTTGACTTAAAGTTTAACTATGGCTTTTGAATTACTAATTGTAGTTTAATACATGTATATAATACAAATATGACATCTTAATTCTTATCTTTAAATGTTATATCTTGTTTCTTAATGGTTGCTACTTAATTTTCATTTGCTTAATGATTGAACAATGAATATGACCATCATTTTATCTTGTCGCTAGTAACAAATACAAAGGCAAAGTATTGCCTTTTTTCTTTTGTGAAACTGCACTTAGCCTTTATCTGTCACTTTTTTGGTTTTGAATAAACCTGTAATATCAAAAATAAAATAGCTCGTAGCACAAATAACAATATAAGCAATCTTTTCCCTAGGATATATGATAAGTCAAGTTTGTTTACAATAATTCAAGAAAAACATTAACTTAATCAAAGTTAACTAAACATTTCTTTTTATAATTCAAGTAAGCCAAGATACCACATTCTCCATATATGTTTTACACTTAGTTATCACTAGTAACAAAAAATTCATAATAAATTAAATAAGTCACAACAAATAAGTCATAACAAGTAAGTCAATGTCCCTCCAGGGCTTCCGTACATTTCTATTGATTTTGGGTATAAATTAAAAAACAAAAATTTTAAAAGCTAAATTTTCAATGTTAACAAGAATTGGTGGAAATTTAAAACATTTTTTATCATATAAAATATTTCCAATTTTAATCTTTAATTCAAAGATAAATATATAATCTAAGGGTATACGATATATTGTTCTAATTTTTCTCAAAAAAAACATTTATGAGTTTATAAAACTTACCTAATGATGTGTATTTTTTTCAGCTGTTTGCAAACCAGAATGTCAAAACAATGGTCATTGTGCAGCTAGAGATGGGAAGCCAATTTGTGTTTGTCCCGAAAATTTCGGTGGCGATCAATGTCAAACACGTAAGTGAATATCAAAAAGTATCAAGCATCTTGGATACACGTATAAAACGGTTTTGATTTTCTTTAGTTAACAATAATTAATGAAAAACGATTTGATTAAAACATGAATGCAATAAATTTGACTTGATGTAGCTCTTGTTACAATTCTATTTTCAACGAAATATTTAATTTCATTGAAAAATTCATATTTTACCTAGGTTTTTTAAAAAAAAGTTTCAATCAAATTTTAGCCATCTGTGAAAATCCATGCCAAAATGGCGGACTCTGCGTTGCAGATGCGTGTGAGACTAGATGTCGCTGCAAAGCCGGATACGCTGGAAAATTCTGCGAGATAGGTAATAATTTAAGGTTACATGTCCTTTCTGATATTTTTGATTGATATTTGCAATACGCCTTTGAAACAATAAATTGGCGTTTTAGTCATAAAAGAGGGCGACTGCCCGATCAGCATGCCAAGTAGCACTTGTGGTCAAGGATGCAGCACTGATAACGACTGCGCAGGCGTCAACAAATGCTGTTTTCACCAAAGCTGCGGTTTCAATGAATGTATGAAGCCAATCAACTCGAGTCGCTGTGTTTACAAGAATCGTACATACAACGTTGGAGAGCAGATGAAGAAAGACGACTGCACTACTTGTATTTGCCAGGGAGAAGGGATGTCATATGACCCATCTGGTTTTGACTGTTACACCATTGACTGCTTCGTCACTTCCTGTCCTGATGGAATGGTGTATAGAAATATCCTTGGGCAATGTTGTGGGCAGTGTGAAGGTATTTTATACTTAGTTATAAGACTCAAAGCTCTTTTCAGAAATACATGTATTAAATTGTAAAGGACAAAGAATACTTCTTTTGGTATTGTCTAATCATGATCTACATGTGTGCCTGCTGGATACCTCATTTCACCTCTCTTGGTTCCAGGGGTCCGTGTGATTGCCCTGTTTAGGAATAGTTCTGCTAACTAGATTATGAGATCAATTATTGTTTGATATTTTTACCTTTTATATAAATCAGCCTCCACGCTCGTACACTCTCTAAAATAACGAACACTCCCTTGCTTGACAGTAATGTTTTAAATTCTGTAGGCTTAAAAGATAATGTCATTGTTGAGATATTTCTTTCAAATTGTTTCTATCATTCTTCCTAAAAATTGTTTTGAACTAATTAAATCTTATATTTTTAATATATTTCGTTTAAAATCAAGTCCTTTTTTTTTTTATAAATGTCCGAAACTACTTAAAAGTATAGTATACTTGGGCATAAACATCTTAATAAATGTCTAAAATGGAAGTGCCAGCAGGACATCTATGAGAATTCATGTATGTTGAATTTCTTTCACCTTTAGCAATAAAATGCCCAACCAGTTGTGGCCAAGGTCACTGTGATCTTGTGAATGGAATCCCACAATGCATCTGTCCTGCAAACTTTCGGGGAACATCATGTGACATACGTGAGTAGTTATTTTTTGCATATTAATTGATTATACATATGTACAGGACATCCTTACGTGTTATAGATAAAAAAACAATATCTAAAGAAAATGTTCAAAGCACAATCGAAATACATAAAATTGTAAATTACATATGAATTAACAAGTTTACTGAGTAGAAATCTAATATACTAAGGATTAAACTTTTATACATGTTTAGCCGTTTGTGACAAACCATGCCTAAATGGAGGGACTTGCATTGTTAGAGGGACTTCAAACGTTTGTCTTTGTGGTCCTGCATACACCGGAATTCATTGTGAAAGCAGTGAGTAATACTGTAGTTACCGCTTCTATCATCATAGAAATCAAACAAAATTTTAATCAAATTTCATTTCTCTCTCTCTCTCATATTATTTGCACTATTTTAGATGTGGCCCAAGATTGAATTTTACAAACTTATCTTATCTAGGAATTCCCGACAAAGAGGGAATTTGCCCAAGGGTTGGCAGCTCTCACTTCTGCGGAAATAGCTGTAACAGCGACTGGCATTGCGCAGGTTCAGACAAATGTTGTTTGACTTCCTGTGGCCAAGTGTGCGTTCCGCCATTGAATCCCCATATATGTATTCACGAGAACATGACGTATGGTATTGACACTATGATTACTAAAGACAACTGTACTACATGTATCTGTAAAGGGCAAGGAAACACAGAGGAATCGAGTGGATTTGCGTGTAGAGAGACGCCCTGTCCACTTATGATGGGTTGTCCGCCAGGATATTCATACAAGAAACTCCCTGGGGAATGTTGCGCCAGATGTGTAGGTATGTAGATTGATTGATTGTATATTTTTTAACGTCCCTTTCATTGGTATGTAGAATAAATCTCGCGAAATAATAAATTATATAAAGACTGATTATGTAATTCATTTTTTAAGAAATATTGGGAATTGCATCCTGGTTATTTCTCATTTCCAGCAAATGAATGTCAACAACCTTGCCAGCATGGCGGAGATTGCAGACATGAGGGGGGTTCTCCAAAGTGCATTTGCTCAGAATATTTCCAAGGAGAATTCTGTGAAATTGGTAATTATCTTCATTAACAAGAAGTTTTAAACTTAAATGAATATAAAATATTCTGTTTTTAAATTTAAAACATCCGAAACTTTCGAAAATCGTAAAATTGTTTTTTTTTTCACATCATCAGTAAAATATCCCCGATATTTCCCCCCTAAAGTTTCTGGCTATCTATATCATAACTATTCATACAAGAATGACACTCTCATTTAAACCAAAATCTTACCTAGAAATTTAAGATAATTTAGAATTAAAAGAATAAATTCTTGCAACCAATTTTGCATCAGATTTCATTATAAAACATTTTTAAATTAGATGTTGTTTACTATGTTTTGTATTTATTTTCTTATGTAGCCAGATGTCCAGTTGCTTGTCAAAATGGAGGACGATGCGTTGCCAATGGTGACCGTGACGTGATGTGTGCATGTCCTGTCGGATTCTCTGGCAAATACTGCGAATCAAGTAACGTGATTTTATTTTTTTATGTATTTTTTTTTCTTTTCAATCTGAGGGACCAATAACATTTTTAAGATTATTCAATCCGTATTTCAATTTTAAACATAATTATACATATTTTATTATTACAGAAGTTGGTGAAAAGAAAGGACTATGTCCATCCACCGAAGGAAGTGTAGGAATTTGTGCTGAAATGTGTTCCCATGATTTGCAATGTCCGGGGGATAATAAATGTTGTTCTAATGGATGTGGACATGTGTGCAGAGTCCCCCTAGACCCAAATATCTGCAAGGTTGGAAACGTGACTTACCGGAAAGGCGAACAAATTCAGAAATCGGTCTGTCAAAATTGTGTATGCATGGGTCAAGGCTACGGATACGATGCCAGTGGCTTTATATGTACAGTAACTGACTGTCCACAGATCATGTGTGCACCAGGATTTGAGTACAAAACCTCAAAAGATCGATGCTGTCCATATTGTGAAGGTTAGTTTGATGCATTACACGAATGATGATGTATATTTGAAATATTTCTTTTATGTTATAGAATTAATTATAATTTAATTTTATTTCATTTACATTTCTTGCTTCAATCTTATTACAATTCACTTTGAGATTTTATATTTTCAGAAATTCCAGTTCCTGGTAAGTATTTATTTGCTTTAATTATCAAGATTCTTAAAGTGTTAAACAAAAAATTGAACATTTTAGTGTTTTTTAATGTAAAAAATTAATATTTGTGTATGTTGTTAAAATCATTGCTCATTTCTCCTCAGCACCCAAATTTCAACGGTGTCCAGCACAAATTACGTTGAAGGTTAATTCGTATGATAGATTAGTAGACCTTAGGAAATCTCTGTTACCAAAACTTCAAGTCATGGATGGTTGGGGCCAAGTCTTGGAAGTTTCCCTTAGTACATTGCAACTTGAGCATTGTATTTGTCCACAGAGTCAACGCAATATTCACAATGTGGTTGCAAAATCAAAACCAGACAAGTATGGTCGTATCGCTACATGCGCTATGGCTGTGAAAGTGAAAGGTAGTCTTGTTCTAATTGTGCTTAGAATGGGTTGAGATAATTTAATCGTGGCCAAGAATTTTACCTATTGTTAATATGTGGACTGCATTATATCATTTCGCATTTTATACATCAAAATAACCTGCTTCCCCTTATACCTTCAGATGTTCATCCGCCGGTTTTTGCTTCGTGTCCTTCAAACATCGAGCTTTTTACCACAGAATTGGTAATGTGGGACAGACCAACGGTCAGTGACAATGTAGGAATCGGTAGTATTGATTTCCTTGGTTCACAAGATAATAACACCAAATTTCCAAGCGGGAACTTTTTACTGGGCTACATTGCCAGGGACTTTGAAGGAAATGTTGCTGTGTGTCAGTTTAAAGTTGCAGTCTGGGAGGAAGGTAAGGGATATTATTTATTTAAAACCTCGAAACTATCTTTTCTACGTCAATGTGTTGATACCGGTACTTTAGGATGGACATTAACATTTAATTACGTAATAAACAGTGTTCCTTCTGCCTGCTACTTTATGATAACTCAATATAATATAAAAATATATCATATCTAACAATATATATGCAAAGAAAAATCAATTAAAAGGTAATCGCCGATTAATGTAATTGTAATATATGATTTTTATAAAACCAGATTCCACAGACATCAGCATGCCTCATCAAATGAAAAGAGTTCAAGAGGAAACAGCGGAAGGCAATAAAATGTTCATTGGTGAGTACTCATGATCATGTTTGAGCTACCTTATTATTCTGGTTGTGATCGCTAAAAGGAGGCTGCTTGCATCTGATCCCACCTCTGAGGCTTTATGAGGTTCTGTATGCTCCTTTTTCAAAGACCTATAGCGAATTTCATAGTAACTTTCGCCTACTGTAGTAGTATTTTTTAAATACATTGTTTAATCAAAATTTTGTCATACAATGTTAGTTTATATACATGCATTGAAGTAAATCACACAAAAATAATATTCAAATACAAATAGTTCCCTGATATATATGAAAATCGTTCAGTTTATATGGAGAATATAGTAAATACTGAGGAACCCCCCTAAACAATGACAAACTGTGGCAAAAGACCATCCTTAACCAGAAAAACAACTTCTGAATAAATTTATTTGGATATGACTGTATATCAGTACATTTAAATAATTTTGGTTAAAGGTGGTCTTCATACTGAAAATGTTGAAAATATGTATTTTATTTTGCTTTTAAAATTATTTCAAGATTCAACAATCTGTCTTAAATTTATCCGTTTAATTCCCACGACTTTGTGGCGTAGTGGTATGATTGCTGGATTGAAGACATCATGATCGTGAGTTCGAGTCTCACAGTGTGTGTTACTTGTCTTCGATTTTATTTTATTTTTTTTTCTCTCTGTGCATTTTGCCCATGTTTTCTTTTATTATTTTATAATACATGTATAAGTATGTAAGAGATATATAATACAACATTACACCTTGAAAGTATCTCTGGAAAAATCCGTCTTTAACTATTTCAATGACCCAAAGTCATGATAGCTGCTAGCTTGTTTTATTTTTAATTTTTTTTTCTAACAATCTTGTTTAGAATAAGAATATTGAACAAGTAAAATTATTGTCCTGTAACAAACTTGCAACTATAAAAATATAACAGTGGTCCACAAATGATTACATACATGTAGTTTGATCTTGAATTGATAAGGTACATATATCTATAAATAGAAACAGGTGATTTCCTTTTCAATACTTGAGTCGGCCGAGTCCTGGGTAAAGTAGCTATGGCTATTTATATTGTGGAAATGCACTTCTGAGCTTGATCATATAAAAGGCTAATCTTTCATTTTGGTTGTTACTGGTAAAGAGGGGCTGCTTTTTCCTCAATGGCACCTGATTCCACCTCTGATGCCTGTAGAGGTCCGAGTTGGCAGAATTTGTTTAAAAGCTACTGCGCAAAAAGAAAACACTTGCTGTGGCCTTCAACTCAACATTTAGACAGTTATATCGACGACGTATTGTCAATTAACAATGCTAATTTCTATTCTTATGCCAAAACGATATATCCTGGTGAGCTTGAGATAAAAGATACCACATAGTCTGACACACCTGTTTCATATTTGGATATTTTACTTGAAAAAGACGTTAATGATAATATAAGAACCAAGCTCTATGATGAACGGGATGACTTAAACGTTTCTATTGTCAACTTCCCTTACTTATGCAGCAATATACCTCCATCACCTGCATACGTAGTTGATGTATATCAGTTATTTCGATATGCAAGATTATGCTCTAAGTATGAACTATTTCTAAAACGAGGTAAATTATTGACAAGCAAGTTGATAAAACAAGAATATCAGCAGTCTCGTTTAAAAGTTTTATGGTCGGTACAATGACTTTGTCAGCAAATAAAACTTGTCATTGAATTAAATACTGACTGATGTTTTTCATACTTACTGTTATTCAATTATTTATACTCTAAATTGTCGTCGGATGTTTCCGTTATTTCTGAATCATGACAAGGAGCACACGTTGGGTGTGACCGGTCATCAGGGGATGCTCACTCCTCAATGGCACCTGTTGCAACCTCTGATGTTTTGGGGGTCCGTGTTTGCTCTGCTCCTATCTTATAGTGTTTTATGGACTTTTATTTTGAATACTGTTCGTTTTCCCTTATCCTTCATTTGAATTTATATTGTTCCAATGAACATCTGAACTTGATTAATAACTCTTCTCGTGTCTTCATATATTATCTCAAAATAGCTATATCCCCATAATTTTGTCCTAAACAAATTCTTTATCTTTGCAGTTTCGTGATATTTTGTGAAAGCAGCATATTTTAACTCTTCATTTTTTTTCTATTGCTGACAGGAATTGGCGCAGCCCTTGGAGCTCTGACAACTATTGGCGTTGTTGTTGTTCTGTATATGTGCTGTCGTAGATCTGCTGCTGCGCGCGCAGCCAACAATAGATCAAGGTCTCCATCTGCTTCGTTCCACAATGGCTTTGATAACGGAATTTACGCTATATATGGAACGCCTCCTCCAGAATACGAGGTTCCGGGTAAGGGAAAACTCCCTGAGTATTCCCCCTCTGAGCCTCCGGACTACGAGTCCATTGATCCTCATCCTCAGAAGTCCTATGGAGTGGAAAATATGGCGTACGTCAGTACCATTGATGTCAAAATGGAGTTCGACAACAAGTTCGATGAAAACGCGAGAGAAAAAAATTGAAAGAAATGCCTTTGACAAAACTTGCGTGAACATGTTTCTTAATATGTATCTGCTTTTTAACTAACGTGTATATATTTATTTTTTTTAATATTGATAATGCTTAATGTGGTGAAATTTTGTTATTTGTATTTCGTATTTTTGTGCTTTAACAATTGTTATAATGCATCTCTTGAGTTTTAAACAAATATTAATTCATAACTCGAATCAAAATTATTACTTTCAGTTTATATATCTTGTGGAAGTTACTATTCAATTATACTTTTACCTAATTGCGTGTTTTGAGTTCAGATTAAATATATTGTTTTCAGGCATTTCTAAACTTGCATCGTGTATACGGATTTTGTTTGATTGTTTTGTTTTTATTTTTATTATTTTTTTTTGTATTATATTGTTTTTTCTGTAGCCGTATTCAAATTGTATGCATAAGCCTAATTATTGTCCTGCACATGAATGTCACAAACGGTAATTAAATACTATAGTAATGCTCAAATATTTGATATTATTTTCAAGAGAAAGAAAGGTGGAATTTTATATTTTTAAGCATAATATTTTTGTTAAAAATGAGAACTTATCGCCTTGGTAATTATTAAATTTTCAGACAGCTGGTCTGTTCTTGAAACGTTGAGAAATAATGCTTTGTTTGTATATAGTCCATGTTTTTGTTGTTTTTTGCAATATACTCAATATTAATAAAAATATTTATTAAAAGACTCCGTGTTAGTTTTTTTTAAATAAAAGTTTATTCTGGTATTAAGAAAAATTAAGGTAAGTAGAATTTTATACATTGTACGTTTGACATGAAAATGAGGCGAAACACGAATTCAAGAAAGAGAATAAAAGTAATGCATTACTTTGACTTGGTGAAGTTTTAAAGTCAATCTGGATTGGATTGCCGCTTGTTGCATAATGTTAACTTTTAAATGTAAAAAATAATGTAAGTTTAGGGAAAAAGAATTACAGTATATACACCCGAGTGTTTCTGTGATGACAATATGGATAATAAAAAAATCAATGAAATAGAAATATACTGAAGAGATTTTTTTTATACAACTGGAGAATAACCCAGGACATTTCTTTCATTCCCAAATGCTTTGTGAAATCAAAATCTTAGTCTGTATAAAGTTTATCCATTATTAAAAGACAAGGAATTCCGATGCACTCTGAATTGTCCAGGTCGCTATTATTGAACAGGCTTTTCTCCTTGCATCGTAAACTGTTTATAAACTTAAACTAGATGCTGTCATGAGACAGCAATACCCGCACTAAGGTGTTTGCCTCTAAATACACGCTCCTACATATTGGGCGGCTTTCCAAGGAAAAAGTCAAAATAATTCTATAATTTACATGTATTTATCAAATTGAGTATGAAATTCTCAGACCCTGTGACCTATAACTCAGAACCTCTTATATTTATTTTACATGCTTAATTCATTATATACCAGTTTGAATTCTATTAATGATGTAATTAGATTTTGATAAATGTTTTGCTCATAATAGGACCTTTTTAAATTTACTAATCCCCCCCCCACCCCCTCGACACCACAATCACACAGCACATACTTTTTGGAATAGGCTAGATGGAAAAGTTTTGTTAAAACATCGTTTGTTATGAATTAATTTAAAATTTGTTCTTGTACTATACATGTTAACATGTAAATTTCTACATCACATCACGTT
>PRKT01000016.1:3563128-3590986 GCA_003671525.1 Saccostrea glomerata | reverse complement strand
AAAAAAAAAAATTATTTCCTTCTCCTTTGGGACCTTTTTATTCTCATGTTCATAACTAAACCTAAACATAAAAAAAATGCTGGCCTTATAATGAAGAAAGGGGCCTCTTTCAAAATACTGTATATACTCGCTTATGGTATTATATGAGGTCAGTCCCTCTGATGAATAAGCTTATTTATAAGCTTAAGAATACAACCGACTTATTGGCGGACGGACGTATAGGCGAGTGTATACGGTAGATAATTTCAGGGCCGCTGGGTCAGGGGTACCAGGGGGATACTTTGACTAAAAATAAATTAATGCTTTGAAATCTGCCCTTTGATAAGCAATGGTGCCTCTTTCAAAATTTGTGAATTTCATGGCTTTTGGATTAAAACACGAACCAAATACAATCACTGGAAAGTTGTTACATGATACTCAGGTGACCTATAAGGCCCGTGGGCCTCTTGTTTAGAAATAGAAAAAAAAAGTTTATTTGTTAGTTTGGAAATTAAAGGTTAATAGGATATTATGCGTTGACTTTAAAATGAGTGGACAAACTTGAATTCAAGAACGAAAATAAAAATAATGCTTTTTTGCCTTGGTCAAGTTTTGAAGTCAATCTGGATTGGATTGTCGCTTATTTTCATTGTAACCCTTAAAGGTAAAAATGATAGTTTAAAAAGATAGGGATTCCGACGCACTCTGAATTGTCCAGTCTTTTACTCAAAGAGTGCCTTGCGATACATTCATCTGAAAATTCCAGGAGAGTTAAAAGGATTTTCACTTTGATTTCCTTTCACTTCTACTCATTAATTAAATGCAGCGGTAGATTAAAGCATGCGTCGTTCCTAACGTACCTAACATTCGATGGACGCTTTCATTGAAGTGACTATTCTCCTTACATTGTAAATTGTTTATAAACTTAAATTAGTTATAGCTTATAATTATCATTAAATTGGCCTTGTTTTTCACATTCTGGTCAAAGCAAATGCTATGTTGTTAAATATTAATAATAATGATGTATCATTAGCAGACCTATTTTCTAATACCGCGGTAATTTTTTTTCAATCCGAATTCCTTAAAAAATGTCTATATAAAAATCATCGAACCGACATTTTGATATATCAAATAACATTCATTTGTATTTTTGCATAGTTTTTTAAACAATTTATTTCCAAGATCTTATCTCTAACAACATATCAACTAACATCACTAGAAATAAATAAAGCAGTTTCCAGGGATGGGGCCCGGACTAAGCTCCTTCTAAACAATTATAGTTATGTTCCTATGACATCACAGAGGATGTTTTAAATTATTTATAAAAAAAGTTATGAGTATACAGATACATCATGAATTAAGGTAAAGATGATAATTCCAGTGTAGCTGTCAACCGAGGAATTTACAAATACGTGCCACAGTCTATTTACTCCCCCTTTTTGACAGCACTACCGGAAGGCATGTCTCTTTCCAGTAGTATTTACTATTCCGTAAGTTGAGTTGATATCGTACCTGGAACTCAAATTAAAAGACATCAAAGTGCTTGGTAAATCTGTTTCGTTGTTGTTTTTTTTATTTGTTGGTTGGTTTGTTCTAATTTGAATTAGAAGTTTTTTCTTTAAAATAATTTCTAAAACGAGGTGAACTGAGACAAAAAATTCGATAACAAAAATTCAAATAGTCCAGCTTAAAGTCAACATTTAGCAAATTTCAAACTGAAACGTATGTTGTCCGACTTTCTCATACAATTTTAGACCATTATATTCATATTGCATTGATTAAGATTTTGCTCAATTGCCTGAACACGACAAGAAGCAAACGACGGTACAAGATGTTTGTTACTTCGATCCCAATCTCCAATGTTTTAGAGGTCCCTGCTTGATTTTTCCCTTCCTTGCTTTGTTCCACTTTATTTAGCTTGAATGCTTATTTTTACATTTATATTGTTCCACTACATATGATATAAGTACTGATTGTCTAAATTATATGAAGCTGGAGAACAAAAAATTAAGTGAAAATTTTAGCGAGAGGCAAATTAAGGATTTATCTTTAAGAATCGGTATTTTATTTTTAGTCAGAACTTATTTTAGTGTTTTTGAAATACTCACTAAAGAAACTATTACAACTAAAACACAATTAATGTAAATTTTAGCAATCTCAGCACCTTCGCTCATAATTCCAAAATCAAATACATATACTCGCTAAAATTTCTGCTTATGCGGTATGTTGTAAAATTTTAAAATCAATGTTATTTTTTGAAACAAGGTTATTCACTTTCAGTTTTTTACTATAATTCGGTCTATGCAGACGTAACACCAGAAGTCAGTTAGTGTACATTCATTTACTAGCACTCAAAATTTGCATTTGTAATATACAGTAAAACCACAAATTTTCGTGGGGTCAAATTATAGGGATTTGAGGAAACAATAATGGTTTATGAAGATCTGAATTTGTAGTTGGAAAATGTTTACAAATGTAGTATTAATGCATATGAATGTTTACATTTCGTAGCTGGACTCTCCGTACCTTAAAGAAACATAATTAAACCCAACGAAAATATGTGATTTCGCAGTTTTATAATACCATTGATTATGAAAATCACCATACATGTACAAAAATTCAGAAATAAATTAAATAGTACGTCTATATCAAGCTATTTAAAAGCTAAATTGATCAGAACCTGTTCTGAGAGTATTGGTTTGGGACAATCTTTTTTCATGAAAAATGAAGGAACAATCATAGAAATATAATTTCATTTTCATTTATAGTTTTACAACTATAGATTTATTTGGGTTATTAGTCAATAATTCTTAATTATTGTGATGCAAAAAAAGGTTGTAAAAAGTAAATACAGATAGTAATTATTTCAGTACAAATATTTTCTTATAAAAGTAATTAAGCGATTTTTTTTCTTTCAAGAATAACTTATCGATGCATTATTATAATTCATTTAAAATTCTATTTTGCATTTATTAAATTAACATGTATCAAATTTTTCATAATCTGTTTAAAAAGTAAAACAAACACATTCGGGTAAAACTGTGCTGAACAAAAATGAAGAAAAATCTCCATAAACAGTTATATCACCAAATTTTTTAAATCGACTCAAATATTACTTTGTGTCTGTGATATTGTCCTATTGCTGTACTCACATCTTACAAAATACGTTCCAATATAAATAAACATAAGCAGACCAGCTATTGCTAAGAGACAGATTATGCCAGTAGTAATGGAATTTGATTTTCCGCTGTTGAGTTGATTTTTGCTTTTCGTATTTTCATTGTTGCAGCGTTTGGACGAATGTTTATAAAGTGAGATTGCTGAAATAAATAACGTAATATTTAAAAAAAAATTGTTCTAATCTCCAGATTTAATTATACACTGACTACATTCTAAAAAACGATCAAATTTTCTCCCCATATCGAGAGGGATGTTAAGGAACAAACTAACAAGCTTTCAAAATGATTTTAATTCGTGTGCAAATAATTGATGCTTTTTCAGCTTTATGTCTAGTCAATGTGTTAGTTCTCAACTGATGTAGCCACTGGATTATTAACCTTGAACTCTGCTTTTTAAACATATCAAGTCCACGATTCCCACTTAGAACATTTTTCCAACTTATATGATTTCAAAATAAAAAAATCAGTTTTCAACCATAAAGTTTTACAGATGTTATCCATTGGATTGATATTGTTTTGTTTAACGTCCCTCTCGAGAATTTTTCACTCGTATGGAGACGCCAACACCTGCCAGCGGAGAGTTGCAAATTATGTCAGCACTCAAGGACATTGAGCAGGAAAGGATTTTTTCGTGCCAATACCTACTGCAACACGGGACCTCGGTTTATACGGTCTCGTCTGAAGGACTGGCCTCCACATTCCACAGTGCTATCGAGCCCACGATGTAAGGATCAACTCCATCCTTCGCGACTCTTGAGCAGACGCTCTAGCCATTGCGCCACGCGGGCGACGACACCGTGGATAAAATGTGTGAAATTTTGTTTAACACACAATGCGTGTATCATAATTGATGCATTTTTATGAAGTATAAATTAGGTTTCATTAAAGATGAGTCGGTGCTTAATACGAATGAGAAATAAAATTTAAGAGACATAAAGAACGTTAAAGATACTAGTATTTTGTGATAAAATTAAAACTTCACAATTTACACTTACAGATTGAGGAATAAACAAAACAATTGAAAAATTGTAGATTTCAAAGGGAAAAATTCGAATATTGCAATGTATCAGACAGATCAACTTTTATATCGAATTAACATCTCTTTCTTTGTGTCTAAGCATGTTTCAAAACTCGTAATTTTAAGACCCCATACTAGAAGCGTGTTTTTTCTTACTAATACATAGATTTTTAAAACTTTAAACCTATTTTGAATGTTTCGAAGGTGAAACTTCCTCTTCAATTTCTTCATATTCATAATAATTCAAATAAATTATGAAATAAAATATATCATAAAGAATTGATCATTAATCAATGAATCTTTACCTTTCCTTGGGCTTGAAGGATGCATGGTTGATTGATTTTCCGTTTTTGCAATTGCTTGTGTATAATGGACTGACATTGTGTATTCAGCTATAAGGATATAATTTTTTAAAGTTCGATTTCAAGTTGAGGCAAAAACACTAGATACTAACAAATATTTTATATTTTTAAAAAGAAATCATCCCTGAAAAAAATGAGGGTATTAAAGCTTTTTAATTTATTCTGACAATTGATTATTTGAGCGATACTCTACCCTTCTGTTAAATCTATCATTGTTATTTTGTTATCAACAAAGCATAATTACATTTCTTAATTATAAATAATTATTTCAGAGAAAATACCTTCTTTACGTATTTCACAACCGTGAGCATGATGACAATCTTCTTTGCTACAGTTGCACTGAGATTGACAACCTCTACCAAATGATGGATGTTCACATTGCCTTGTGCAATTTGGACCGTGGAATCCGACTTCACAAGCTATTTGAGAAAAGTATGTCAGAGTTTGCATTGTTTTTTGCTTAATCATACTATCGTAGTGAGTCATAAATGATGAATAATTTAAGAGGAAATTCTTTCTTCATGATATAGCAGCATAATAAAGTAATTTTTATTGCAACAATTATGAAATTAAGCAAAAGGTAAAAAAAAATGCCTCAATAATATTGAGTCCCTATACAATCCGGATAAGTCTATACATTGTTCACTTGCTCAATTATGCGATGATATCATACTGATTAAATATGCAGCATAAATACAATGACAATTAAACGATAATATGCTGACAAAAATTAAAAAAAGGACTTAGTTTCGCTTAATTGTCACTTCATTGACATCGCACTCTCGACTTTTCGATTGTGCGACGATAAACCGTACGGTTATATCCGAATCAAATACCAAAAGGGGACACAAACGGAATAGAATTAAGGGCCGACCCTGAACAAAATAATTTTTTTTTTAATTTTTGTCCATTTTCTTAAAACAAAAACTTGCTTTGATTCAAGCTTCAAGGAAAGAAACATATTGTTAATAACCAAAATATAAATGAAACAAAGCATACACTTACACGTGCAGGAATGCGTTGTTTGATTCCATTTATATCCAACACAGCATATTAAACCATAAGGACTAGAATTCAGTAAAATTTGATTGAGTTCATGTTCTAATTAAACGTCAAATGAAGTTACGTGTAATTTCCCCTTATTTATAATCGTCCGTTTCTCTCGGTAAGAAGGTAAATTAGACATTTACATGTACATGTAAATGCTATTTTGATTACAGTTATAACCTACTACATGTAATACACATTATGTTGACATCATATCAGATTTAATAAAGGAAAGGTAAAGTCGTTCCCTATTTCGGATAGACTTTACTTTACCTGTCCCCAGATCCGCAAGATCCTCGCGCTCATTGAATTATGACGTAACAACTACGTCACTCAACTGAAAAGTTTAAATCTGCACACTATTCGACTGATCAGAGTTAGTCTTGCAGCCACCTGAAATTAGGGTTAGTCCTTGCACTAGTATTCAACTGATAAGGGTTAGTCTCACATTCATCCGAGAGATTAGGGTTAGTCCTCCCACATTATTCAACTGATTAGGGTTAGTCTAGCATCTGCCTGGGAGATTTCGTCTATAGTAAACGTTTTAGTCCTTGCATACCATCTGATGGATTAGGACTAATGACTTGTTCTTTGAACTAAGTTTATAAAATTCAGTTGTTTCTGTTATTTTCCTAAGATCATAATTCAGCTTCAATGGTATTTCGTTCGTTTGTTTATAGGGAAGAATGGCTACGTCCGAAAGAAATGGCACTAAGCGTGCGCCACACACGCATCGTTCAGAATTATTCTTCGTCAATTTTTTTCATGAATAACAATAATCATTAATTTCTTTTTTCAAAAATCAGCGTTTTAAAAACTACGTTTAGAAACGAAGTTTCAAACTAAACTTTAAACCGTAGAATTTTAAATTTTATTTTACATTTTAGCGCGTTTTTCTGGAGACCGGTAAAGTAAAGTCGTTCCACTATTTCTGGTCGCTTTTAGAGTGGCTCTACATATATTGAGATTGCAGTATAGTTTTTAAATCGGTTCTCTTGGTTATTCAGAGGGGAAGTTAAACTCCAAACCTGGTCTCCAAATAACACATAAAAATTGTAAATCAGAAACTCAAGCATTTTGAATTATCAACTTAACTTTGGAGTACTTGTGTGTGCAATCAGAATGTTTTTGAAAAACAATTTTGCAAATGACCAATGACAAGAAAAGTAAATTGATGCATTCCATTTTTTTATTGAAAAATTCTAAACTTTATTTTGTCGTGGGTTATGGTTATGTATAAAGTTGAAAAGTTTGAAGTTTAAGTGCTGTTAATTTTGGTAATTTGTTTGGTGAATTTAATGTTTTCAAAAGTTTTTTTGACTACTTTTTTTTAAGTATTCAAAACTGATTTACACCACTTCCTGGATATATTGTTGTACAGTACTACTGACGTTTCTCCCTCACTACTGTTAATACAATAATATTTTAGTGATGCGTAAAGAAAGAGGCTTTGTAGACTTTGTTTTAATAAAGTATATAGTATTCAAATTTATTTTGTATCCTAACGTGTATTAGTATCGAAGAAAATTATAATATGAAGTTTAGGTTTTGCGTCCTTTGAAGCAAATTTTTTGCTGCATTTGATTTTCTTTTGATTTATACTTTGGGCATGAATACTTGATAAATATATTCAATTAACAATTAAAAAAAATTTCATACAGGATTTAAAAAAAAAACTAAGCGCCAGAATTAAATGACATATTACGTAACTTACCTTGCACATTGATTGGCTTCCGACAAATCATATTGATAAAGAAAGATGCAAGTATAAAGCACTATGAACGTATTCAAAAACATTCTCAAACAACAGTAGAATTTAATCACCATATATTGAAATATAAAATTTCTCTCTCTCTCTCTCTTATAGAAGGCAATAAAACGAAGCATTTGTTTGGTGAAAAACAAATTCACATACAATTTTTCCGTGATACTGAACTTTAATCAAATTCAAGCTTAACTTTCAGGATTGTCAATGTATGCACGTGTACCTGTTTTATAATTATTATTATGTTCCTCTGTTATTATGCAAGACCGAAGCCAAGTCAACTGAGCTAGTTTTTTGATGGATTAAAATTAAAATAACAACAGTAGTGAAAGTGAAAAAATGTCATTTATTGAAGTAAATGACGCAAAACAAAATATAAACATATTATAAGGGGGTCGGACAAGACTAGAACAAACTTTGAAAGAATACAAAAATCTTTGGTAACATATTATGCAATCTGACCCCCTAAAATTACATATATCATAAAGCAGGCACTGATATGCCTGTCATCAAAAAAGGGTGGGTTAAAAGAAAATAAACGCCACAATCCAATTGCAAATTGGATCCACCCACCCTATCATTATGGGAAAAAAGAAAAAATGTTCATATCAATATGATGAAATAAACCCAAAAGCATGGCACTTCTCAATCAAATTAATCGGAATACATTTATAAACGTCTCTATCAACAAAATAATGTATGAATTGAACATTCAGATATTTCAAACTATTCCAAAACTTTTTCTTTTGTAGTCAAACTTCACTATTACCGGTAATGGTGTAAGTAATACGTATAGTTAAACAAGGAGATCCAAGCCATTCATCTTAAATACAAAGAATATATAGCATTTCAAATGGAGACGGTTATGAATAGGCTATGAACTCTGTCGAAGAGTTATCTTAGGAAAAAGTGGATGCTAGAGTAACAATTTCAGCAAAATTCCAACATATTGTTTGAGGACTTGATCTCTACGTGTATGAATGTTAATATGCCAATTCTCCACCTCCTACAGGATTCAATGTGATTTAAATAAATATTTCCCTGTAGAAAAAAAAAATCAGTTATTAGTTAAATTTTATATTTCCTTATAATGACAGATTTTAATAAAGGAATTTAATAGATACTTTTCTGTTACCGGTAAAATCAATGGGAACCTTCCTGAAAGACTTCAGCTTTCCGTTTACGTTGTATATGATGTCCTTATCGAAGTTCCTGATCGACACAATGCTTATATATGAAGTTAATCGCTAAATTTTAGAATTTGAACCCGCTTAAGTCCATTTGCATTTTTCGAAATCCAGATTTATGGCCCTATCAATTAAATATATCATTAGATATTTTACCAGAAAAAAAATACATTATTCGCAGCCTGCCGGAAGAAAAAATATTATACATATAATGATTGCGTTTTCAAGAATTGGTTCCAAGATAAATAAATAGAAGCACACCTGCAATTGCTCAGATACAAATGGTACCTAAAGTTTTGAATTATTTTTTCGCTTTTGGGCCTATTGTTACCTTTCGTGTGTTCATCCTTTAGAATGTTTATTAAATTAGATTGCAACATCAAGGTCATGTTATGTGTTATCTTTAGATCATATTTTGTTGTACCGACATCATATTATTCCAATCTCTTCTAAAACATATTAAATTATTAAAGTTATTTATTTTGTTATTGTTGTTTTAAATACGAGGGCTGTTCAATAAATAATGTCCTTGGTGCTTGGAAAGAAGTCAACGACACTTTTCAATGAGTTAGTCTTAATGATTTAAATTATATTAATATTCTTTTTTAATTAAAACACATGTCCGTAACATTTAATATATATTTAATTTCTTATTGTTTTTAGAACTCAGTTTTGGGTATGACCCTCAGTATACTGAAAAATGGCAGATCTTATGATTTCCTGGACTTGTGTCTTCCTTCTGAAAAGTGTTTTTTCAAGTTTGGAAATAGAAACAATTCAAAAGGTCAAAGATCAGGTGAATATTGTTAATGTGAAAAAAACATAAACTTTTTGTTTTTCCCAAAAACTCCCTTACTCTTCAGGACGTGTGGGTATGGAGTGGTCATGAAGAGATTCCTGATTCTGGGCCATTCCCCTAATAAACCTTTCGATATTTTTGCAAAAAAATGTTTTCTAAATTCCTCCAGAAATTAAACTGTCTCTCCGAATACGAATTTGAACAACAATACCAATAATAATTTAGAAAATTGCATTTAAATCTGTCTTTGTGCTCTTGTAATTCTTGTCAAACCTCTAATTTGCTGTTGTTGTCATGTACATCTTATGGTAAATTTTGTTTTGAGGGTTTGAGATAAGTTTCATTATCTGTTTGAATTTCAAACAAACGTGGAAAACTACTATTACTGATATCTTAAATAATTGTTTAGACATTCGTACACGTTGTCGTTTTAACCCATTTTTCAAAATATAGGGTGACATTTGAGTACTTAGCTTTTTTTACCGTCAGACGTTTCTTAAAAACAGTGTAAACTACTCCCGAAATGATGTCTATCAAATTTGCCTTGTGTCTAAAAGTCAATCATACATCATCAAATATATTTTTTGTAAAATTTGGCAAACGGTACATAAGTTGTTGAAATTTTTTGTTGGCAAGGGCGGTACCCATTTTTGATGCCAATTATATAATTTTTTATCAGTGAAATTCACCTGCTCATTTGTCTATAAAACAGGCATTGGTTGCTGTAAATTTCACATATTTCAGTGAATATTTCTTCGGATTTTTAACAAGTTTTGCGGCAGCTTTAATGAAGCTTTTAATTTCACTCTAGTTTACTGATTCTTTTCCATTCATTTATAATGCAGTGTCTCGAATAGCCCTTGTTTTCCAGCTTCTCACACTGAAACTACTGTATAGGGGATTAATTTCACGGATTGTAATTTTCACGGTTTTCTCTCATCGGACATGATCGCGGTTTCTTGAATTCGCGGAATTCTTATGTTATTGAAGTTACCTCCCTTGTCTATATCCGTTTAATCTATAGCTACATGTAAACGACATTCATCATTGTTATGTCTTTATTTCACGAACAACAGGGTAGGTTAAAATAAATAAGTTAGACTTAATAAATAATTGACGATTAATTAAAACAGATGCTGTTATCAAGAGTCCTTGACTATAAACGTCAAATAACTTTCCTACATTCTATTACGATGAGTGATCTTTAATACATCGCGGCGAAAAACCACTGGACGGTAATAAATGGACGAAATAATATTCTTCGAAATTTTGAGTAAGTTGGATAGTTATTTGAATGATTTTTTTTTTTAAAAATCAAAATATCGATAAAAACTATAATATGCATGATAATGCAGTTAATGAACACACCGCGCGTGTTAACATTAGTTACGCACAGGTAATTAACACTCATGGCCCACGTGTTTTGATTGATTAAATATGTAGCGTTGGCTATTAAAAAGCCTTTTAACTAATACAGGTTATTATCTGTTGACTTTGAATTAATGTAAAGCATGCTAATTAAAATAATTGAATGACGAGTACTACTCGTAATTACTGAAATGACCATGTACTGTGGTACATGTATTTAAATCTATCGTAGTTCCAAATAAAACATGGATATTATTGAAAAATTATTCACTGTTTCTTGAATTCACGGATTTATTATCACCGTGAATATAGCGAAAATTAACACCGCGAGTTATTTTCCCCCTATACAGTATATGATGAAAAGTGGTCATATAAACTGTCAAGAAAGAAAGTCAAGTTAAATGTCATATAATATCTGTATTGTATTTCATACAGTTCAGGACATTATCTAATATTTACATTCGCTGTGTTTTTCTACTAAGCCAACTGTGAAATTGATTTGAAAGTCATTTCTGTGTATACTCACGCGTAGAAATATATACAGAGAAACGTGCGTTAACGTGACGTCACAATGAGGCTGCAGCGAAGCTAGTTAAAATGCGGCGATATAGGACAGCGAGATATTCAAATATTGAACATGTAAACATGTAAAATGTAAATATAAGGAATGTTTTTCAGTTTAGTGTGAATTATTGATGTGTGAATCACAGATACTTGCACGTAGGCATATTTTCATGAAGCGCTAGCGCGCTACATGAAATATGCCTACGTGACAAGTCTATGTGATTCACACACCAATAACACACTATAAACTGAAAAAAAATTCCTTAATTGAACAGCCCTCGAAGTCCTAAAATACTAGGATAACATTTTGATGATTTAAGGAGGGACAGGACCTTAATTTCGCTGAAAAAATTCCTGTCAATGAATTTTTTTCGTATTTTTTATAATACTAATTTGATATGTACTTAACATTTTAAAACGGTCCTGTCATGGGATTTCTAGACTTATTTAAAAGATATCGACCCACAAATACCACTCTGTTTAGAGTTTGTATGGAGTTTAGATACTTCATGTTTATGGGCTCATAATAAAGTCCATAGTGCGAATTTTTACGCACAAACGATAAATATGATATATAACACTATATACTCATATGTCTCAGAATATTCATAGTGTTTAAATTATCTTAAAGCAATTGTTTTAATTTTATATAGTATTTGGGTGGAAAAATTTCTGCAATTTTCAAGGCAGCTTCAACGACAAAAACCTCATTTGGAAAAAAAATCTGTCAGTAAATATTTCTAAATTTATGATTGAATGTCAGTCCTTCATCGTAATTATTTACTGCATAAATATCACAGGGTGAAACTTACCTCAATATCGCTCAGGACATCGTTGAATTAGACGTAAGCATGATAAAAACGCTTCATGCTCATATTTACCGAGTGCGGGAAATCAATTGTGACGTCACACGAAAACATAATCATTCAAAATTATCTAAATAGAGAGAATCTCTGCTACTAAGCACAAAAAAGTATTAATTCTAAACAATATCTGCTTCAGAAATTTATCACGATACATTGACTGTGACCTGTTTATTATGAAATAAAACTTATCATAACTGGTGTACTTGATCTCGCTGCACTGAGAATTCAAACACTACGTCTATGACGTCACTGACGTAAGACTGCAGAGTAAAGAGAAACAAATGTGTGAATTGGGTAACTATACAATATCTAAATGATGGCAAGATCTTTAAAAATTTTATTAATAATAATTTCTAAAATTAAATGTTTAAAAACAATTTTAGAATTTAGAATAAAATTACACAAGAACTGTTGATTTTAACAACGTTTAACATGTATATCATCACCGATTATGACGTAATATGTCTTTATAGTCATGTGACATGTGCCCTGTCTCCCCTTAATGTAGAATCAAGGAAAGTTTTATTTTTAAATTTTGTTCCATGAGGAAAAAAAAGAATTTATGGAGAGAACAATTAAAGCCATCACGTTTTGTTGCTGTTGTTGTTACCATCTTTGTCTTGTAAAAAATCCAAGTGTGATGTGTCAGACTCCATGTTAGCTTTTTTTTAAGTTTAAGGGGATAATTATATAGATTAATAAAAAAAAACAACTAAACATTTCATTTTGTGTAAAATCCCCTTTTTATTTTTGCCCCATTTTATATTGCTAAAGAAAAAAAACAGGTAAATTGTATAAGGAAAAACAGAATGATAAAAAAAATCAGGAAAATCATATATGCTGAATTTTACCATTTTTCTTTTTCTCATGAAGGATATTAAGATAACGAGCAGTATTTGATATCAAAGTTTATATAACAATACAAAATAGGAGCAGAGGAGAATACAAACATCCAAATTATATGAGGTGGGTTCAGGTGCCATGGGGGAGTGAGCATCTCCTGCTGACCGGTCACACCCACCGTGTGATCCTTGTCATGATCGGAAAATAACGGAAAAATCCGTCGTCAATTCAATGTATAAATAATGGACTAACAATCGGAATGAAAAACGTCAGTGATAAATTGTACTTGCTGACAAGATCATTGTATCGACCATACAACTTACGAAATGATGACTTTAAACGAGACTGTTGATATTCTTGTTTCATCAACTTGTTTTTTAATAATAAACATTGTTTTAGAAATTTGTTCATACGTAGAGCATGCTCTTGCGTATCGAATCTACTGATATATATAAACTCCATAAGCAGGTGATGAAGGTATATCGCTGATAAGAGAGGAAAGTTGACGATAGAAAATTAAACTAATCACGTTTAATATAGAGCTTGGTTGCTAGATTAACATTAACGTCTTTTTCAAGTAAAATATTCAAGTATGAGACAGATGCCTCAGACTCTGAGGTATGTTTTATCTCAAGCTCACTAGGATATATTGTAGAGACGTAGGAATTGACAACACGTCGTCGATATACTGTAGATTCCTTATTTTTCGTGAGTACTTATTATCGCGAATGGGCTCTTTAACATCAAATCGCGAGAATAATGATTCGCAAATGGACGGTTGGTCAAGAAATTTTACATAGATTTCAGCACCATAAAAATAAAGGAGAGTAATTTTATTTCGCGTGTGGTGCTTCTCGCGAATTTACGCAATAATTTATTCCACGCGTATGTTTGGGAATCTACAGTATCTAAATGTCGAGTTGAAAAGTACATTGATACTGTCAAGCAGAAACTTAAGCATCTTTTTGACGTCGACTTCAGAGTACTTGTTTGTGTAATCAGAATGTGTTTTAACAAAATAATTTTGCAAATGACAAATGACCAGGTAAGTTAATTTACGAGTTCAAATTTTTAAAAGCAGCTGTCAATGATATCAAAAAGACTGTAGCCTTTTTTACAAAAAGTCTTACGTTTTTGTTTAATATTTTATCTTACAAATCTCTTACGACAAATCTTAAGTGCTTTTCAAGAACGCATTTGTAGCAGATTAAACTTAAGATTTTACTTACGAAAAACTTCGTCCTTATATAGCAACGATCTTAATATGCTCTATAATCCTTAGATAATCCTTAAATTAAAAGACAATAATAAAAAATATATCGGTTTTTATCATTTATAAGCAAAAACAAACGTTATTGATAAGAATTAACAAGTACAATCGATTATTTAGCAAGAAGTTTGAAATTTGACGTGACAATCACAAGTATGACGTAAAAGTAGGTCTAACAAAACTTTTACATGTAAGTGAAACTGAAATCGTAATTTTTTTGTAGTGTATTTCATTTCATTTTTCCAAAATGAGTGCGAAAAAAAATATAAAATATTATTGGAAGTTACTTTAAAAGTTCTAATTAACGTGTAATTCGATTTTTGTGACTATATTTTAACTATAAAATCGGTTTGAAAATACTTAAAAGAGGGTTGGGGCTCTCGTAAAGTTACGATAGATTTTGCACTTAGGACTTTCTTTTTTTGCGAAAACGATTTTTTGTGAAAATGGCTACTGGACTTTCTCTTGGGGAATGGTTGTGTATAAAGTAAAAAATCGTAAGTTTTTAAGGTATTAATTTTGGTAAAATCTTGTGATTTCAAGTCGTCAAAGAATTCTTAGTCTTTTCTTGCCATACAGAGCAGTGTAGTTTTCATATCTTCGCTATACTCATAATAAGTTCATAAATCTTTCTCTGTATGATACTGATATCTTAAAAGAATTTAGAGTCCTTATATAACTTTAAAATCAGTGGATGTTTTTATCACTATATTCGGACATATTGGTACTGTTGATGGATTTTTTCTCCAGAAATAAATTCGATGAAACAAAATCTATCAATATATCTACGTAAAGCTAAAGGGTTCTTTGCATGCTGCCTATTGGGTCAGGTTAAACTTAGTTTGCTTGTTTAGTTTGAATCAAAAGGTGAGGGTAATACAACCTTTTTCTAGAACATGATGCTGTTTTTACACGTAAGAGAAACATTAAAAGGAAATCCGAGTAGATACAAACTATCAAAGTCTAGGGTCATTAAAACATTGGTATAAAAATAAAATTATTATCTTATAAAACATTCCAAAGATAAATTGACACGCCTGTAGTCACTCTATACTTTGTTCAGTTGTTGGAATAAATAATAAAACGATGTAAGTACGAAAATATTTTTTTTTTCATTTTTAAAATCTCGCAGCATGTTATAATTGTGACAGTAACATTTTGAAAAAAAAATATACCGGTTCTTCGGAAAAATAGCACTACGTTTATACTTGTACCAATTAAGACAAGGGTCAAAATTATGTAGAATTTTAAATTTGAATCGTACAGTGTGCAATTTAAAAAGCATACGATAGGAATGCAAAGTTAGAAATAAATAAGAAGAATTGATCTCGAAATTTTGAACCGGTGTAAAGACGAATAATAACCCCCATCGAATAATGACCGGGGTCATTTTTCGACAGCGAAAAATGACCCCTGGTCAATATTCTACTGCAAAAAATGACCCCCAATCATTATTCGACGTCGAAAAATGACCCTTTTGCCCGTAGAAAAAGTGTCACCACCCTAAAAATTTGCAGAACCCACGTGAAGAAAAATGACTCCCGTAGAAAAATGACTCCCTGTGGATTAAAGCTGAATTTTTTAGGGGGGAAAATTAGATAAAAAAGCATATTGGCCAAAATGCTCACCTGAGCTAATTGGGAATAAATTGATAATATGTTGATCTCATAACATTATACAATTATGTTTTTTGTATAGCTATATCTTAAGGTCAAGGGAGTAAAAGATTTATCGAGCCTAAAGGGTTAGGTAAACATTGTTTTTCGATGGTGGAAATCGTCATACTGACAGAAAAAAATTAGCACTTTATATATATTATTATATCCTCTGCTTGAAAAGCGGGAGGATATATAGTGATCGAAATGTCCGTCCGTCCGTCCATCTGTTACGCTTTGGGGTATCCATCTCTTATCCACAACTCCTCTTATACATAAAAAGATGTGTTTGTGAAACAGCTATGCCCCTGTATGGCAACATAGCGAAGATTAAACTTTTCCTAAATGCAGTTTGAATATAATGGTACACAAAGTAGGGTCTTCTCACAAGAAATACAATTGCAAAATAGGAAAGCCCTAGCACCACTTGTTCAAAAGTAATGGCTAAGGATAAGTTTTTGAAAGGTAGGTCTAACCCAAAGAGTCAAAGTTGATAGTTTCTTAAGAAAGGTTTAATGTAACAAGGATTACATATGTGAAGTATGAAACCCCTGTAGCCCTTTCTGTTCAAAAGTTATTGCCAAGGTTAAAGTTTTTTGCATAAGTACGGAAATCTCCAAGGTCAAGGTCAAAAGGTAAAAGTTTTTAGTATCCAATGAAAGGTCATGCCAAAAAATACACATGTGAAGTATGAGAGTACTAGTATCTACCGTTTAAAGTTATGGCCAAAGTAGAAATTTAGCATTTGTATGTAAAATGGGACAAACTCCAAGGTAAAGGTAAAAAGGTCAAATTTGATGGTACCAAGGTCTTGTCACAAGGAATACACATATAAAATATATAAAGTAATAGCTAAAATAAATGAAAAGTTATGGTCAAGGTTAAAGTTTTTGCGGACAAACAGACCGCCAGATAGGAAGACAGACATACAGACGGACACGAAAAAACTATATACCCCGAATGTTCGATTACGGGGACATAAAAGGAAATGATTTTCAATTAACTTTTCATATTATGATATAGATAAAGTATAAAGAAGACGTTAAAAAATGAAAATGCTTGTTCTGATCTTCAAATTAAATTATCTGAAAAATCTACTCAGAACTGAGTAAAAGGGTAGAGTGAAACAAGATTTAAGAAATGTAATCAATACTGCTTGCTTAATCAAAAGGTTATGTCTACATGTATAGGTTTTTGCATTAGAATGTGTATTTTACACTAGCCCATAGCTTTACAGAGCATATTTTAGGTGTTATACACCCCATCTTCTTACTTTTTTTTAGAAGGAAGTCGATTATCAACAAAAGCAACAACAGCAAAACTACCTCCTTTATTTTTCTCTAAGGAAAGGCTAAAAATAAGCTTAAATTAATCTACTTTTGTACTAATTCTCAACTGTTACTTTGCCACAATACTTTCAAGTATACCCTCACCAACATTTAAAGTATGCTTTAATCATGGCAAAGTAAATTACCAGGTATGATATGATATAACTTGTGTGACGGCTTAACTTCATTTCTGTATTTTATCTAGAGCCTCTTTCAGTATTATTGAAAGGTATATAGAGTTTTATTTATATTTTTGCTTTTCATTTATTTATTTTTTTGTTTTGATATAACGAAATGTTCTTTTTTTTTTGGGGGGGGGGGGGATATGTATTTGCAAAAATTTAGAATATCTTTAATCATATAGAGATAGTCTGCATGTATACGATGGAACATATAATAAAAATATACAGCATCGAGGCGTCTTGTCATCCATTTGTATTTTTACTCACTCGTCCGAATGAAACCTTAAGTAATTCGAACAGCATACTCAATTGTACGCACCGATATTCATTCGTCTGCTACAAATTTCTACTTTTTCCCAACCCAACGTGCGTTTGCTCCTTTTTCAGAGAAATGAAAATTAATTGATTGATTGTTAATTGCTTAAAACTGATTTTTCAATATTTCGGCAGAGAGAAATGAGGAACTTTATAACCCTTACGCGCTAAGAAGACAAAGATCAAATCTATCCGAACAAATGCATGAATTACTCGAAAGAAGAACAATTATAATATACAGCATATTTTTTTCCTTTTCACCTGTTATAAATTTTGTATCACTTTAAAGGGGGTAATTTTTCAATGGGGGTCAATTTTTTTATAGGACTATTATATAAAAAGATAACCCCTAGGACTCTTTTTCTACAAAAAATGATTTTTTTCTACGGGTGGGGGTCATTTTTTGTCGTTGATTCATTATTCGATGGGGGTCATTACTCGTCTTTACACCGGCACCTTTCATTAAAAAGAACTAGCAGTTAGCTTTTAATAGTTTAAAATGTTCGTTTGTTTTGATTTCGTTAATATAAAGGTTAAAATTAATATTTCAAGGCCAAAATATTATTCACTTATATTATACTTTACAGAAAATTTAGATTTTGTAAATCAATGCGTTAAAGAAAAGGTTTGAAAAATATGCAAGCCATGTATTTGCACAAATGCCTGAAAAAATTTGAATGGGTAGTTTATTGCCAAAAGTATTCCAGAATTGAAATTAATTCGACAAAAAATCTTTTACAATTTATGATCTTGGAACAGATATGTTGTTCTGTTGCTGATAATTTGAAAGAGCACGCTCTACGTATGAACAATTTCTAAAACGAGGTAAATTATTGACAAGCAAGTTGACGAAACAAGAATATCAGCAGTCTCGTTTAATTAAAGTCATCATTTCGTAAGTTCTATGGTCGATACAATGACCTTGTCAGCAATTACAATTTATCATTGAGTCAAATGCTGACTAGCGTTTTTCATACCAATTGTCAGTCCATTATTTATACACTGAATTGACGACGGATTTTTCCCGTTATTTCCTGATCATGACAAGGAGCACGCGGTGGTTGTGACCGGTCGGCAGGGGATGTTCACTCCTCCATGGCACCTGATCCCACCTCTGATGTTTCGGGGGTCCGTTTTTGCTCTGCTTTAATTTTGTATTGTTTTATGGACTTTAATTGAGATTGAATACTGTTCGTTATCTCCATATCCTTCTTGCAGTATTTTAATTAACTTTAGAGATAGATTTTGTTCTGAATGTAACAAAACAGGTCAAGATTATTAATTCCTTAATTAGTTTCTATTTATTTAAGAAATAAAGAATGGATATAAAATGTGAATGGTCACGAGATTAAATTTCGTAAAGACTTTCGGGCTCGTAAGAACCCGTATTTATATACAAGTATCGTGATAGATTTTTAAAAATTATTCCTTATTTTTATATTTACATTTAATAAAGGCTTATCCATGATTATAATCCTAAGCGCATGAAATTGTTTTATTTTCCTAACTCAACAGCATGTGTTTGAAAAACTGATTGCAAGCAGGATATGGAGATAACGAACAGTAATTCCATAAAACAATACAAAAATGAGCAGAGCAAACAAGGACTTCCGAAACATCAAAGGTGTATTCTGGTGCCATGGGCATCCTCTGCCGACCTGTGCTTCTTGTCATGATCGGGAAATAGCGGTAAAGTCCGTCGTCAATTCAGTGTACAAATAATGAACTAACAATTAGTATGAAAAACGTCAGTCAGCATTTGACTCAATGATAAATTGTATTTGCTGACAAGGACATTGTATCGACCATAGAACTTGCGAAATGATGACTTTAAACGAGACTGCTTATATTCTTGTTTCATCAACTTGCTTGTCAAAAATTTACTTCGTTTTAGAAATAAGTCGACCCTTAATTACGTCAGTGGGAAATTAAACGAACGTTTTGATGTGAAGAACCTGTCAGGAATTTGTGTGGATAAGGATATGCATTGCTTAAATAGTGTAATATAAAAAATGCAAAATATAAATATCGGAGCATCTCATTATGTGTATTCTCATATTTAAAGGTTTTCAAAAAGCAAATTGATGTATATAGTCCTTCTTCTCCCGTTTGAAGTTTTTGCAA
Organism: Saccostrea glomerata; assembly: GCA_003671525.1. NCBI lineage: Eukaryota > Metazoa > Mollusca > Bivalvia > Ostreida > Ostreidae > Saccostrea > Saccostrea glomerata. The sequence continues at coordinate 3,571,135 of PRKT01000016.1, read as the reverse complement.
AAAAGAATACTTCGGATTTCATTGAGGATATCAAATGTTACAAAGCCGTATGTAAGGTACTGGAGCTTCAAGACAATAATCAAAACCCATTAAGAGAAAGAAAAGGTAAAAAAAAATGCATGATTATTTTTTGAATGGAACATATTTTATTATGTAATAAATACATTCTAGTAAATGGATTGAACAGCAGGCATGGTTTATTATATATAAACCCTCTCCACATGATTACGATAATTATTAATCTTAAAATTTGAATCTTATAAGTCACGTTTTAAATGAAATCTTTTTTATCATTTTTTTGTAATGTTTTTGTAACCAAGCTATTGCTGAACTAAAAGCTTTGCGTAGAAACCAAGAAATTCAAATATTTTAAGTTTTATCTCAGACAAAGATATTAAAATAATTATGTAACACCATAATCTGTGAATGTTCCACGCAGGTGTCATCGCATTTCATGCACGTACAGCAACACCTCAGAGAAATCTAGCTTTAAAAGCGGTTGTTATGTTCGGGAAAGTAACTCTCAATTCAGGAAAAGCTTACGATGGAACAACAGGGAAATTCACGGCTCCAGACGATGGCATCTACTCATTTACATGGACTATTGCCACCAGTGAAGGAAAGAGATTTAGTACAGTCATTGTCAAAAATGATGAAATTATTGGCTATAACCATGTCAATGGTAGATTAGGCAGTGTCAATAATGAGAGTAGTTCAGCAACGGCGATAATAAAAATGACCAAGAACGACGAGGTGTGGATAAGAGTATATGAGCATGGGGAATATGCCTTCGCAAAATGGTCGTCCTTCTCTGGTTTTCTGTTGTGAAAGAGATTTTAGGTTAAATCAGTAACACCATACAGTTAAATCAATTATATTTTTCTTCATTTGTTTTTTGTGTTATGTTGAATAAAGGCACCTTTGCAAGTCAATTGAAGGTGATGAAACCACGTATTATTTTCAAAATACTATCGGTGTCGAAAAAGGACGCCTTTTCTGACACGGTACCTGATCTCAATTCTCGTGGTTTTAGAGGTCCGTTTTTGCTTTGCTCTCCATCTCTATTGCTTCAATGGCTTTCTGAGCCTGATTAAGGTTCATTTCTCCATATATTAAAGAAAGTCATTCAAACTTCTTCCTTGATGATAAACAGAATAATAAAAGATTATATTAAATAAAAATACACAAGAGCAAGACATAAACAAAAAAAATAATCTAGGAACAAAATAATACAGTAACTTGAATTTCGTTTTCTTAGTGCTTGATGGGAAAAACAGTATTATACATATAATGTACGTTAGATCTCTCAATGTCTAGAAAAATTTCTTCATTCACTTTAGAAAGTTTTAAAATAAAACTTTATATCGTAAACTTGTAAACATATTGTAAAAAAAAAATGTAAAGCAATTTAATGTAAAGCTTTGTATTTATTAATCTATAAATAATTATTGCAAAATAAACGCGGAATCGCCTGTACCAAACCTAAAAATACTCCATTTATTGAACAATAATCATGATATTAAATGTCAGTAATCTTTTTATATTTACATTTTATTTTCATAGTAATAATCATACATTTAAAAAAGTGTGGTTTTAGCTATATTGTGTCCTAAAAATGAAATGCCATCAAAAAATCTTGAAACTGGCTCAAATATTAATCAAGTATATGACTGTGATAAATCAGAAAAGAATATGGCACAAAAGAACCCTTCTGCAATTATGACCTAATTAATGTTATATATTTCTGTATCTTTAACAGAAAAAGCCTCAAATTAACCAATTTCAAGGGTAATTTTCATGCATATATCTGTCCCAGATGATTCGATACGCAAGAGCATACGCTACGTATGAACTATTTCTAAAGTGAGGTAAATTATTGACAAACAAGTTGATGAAACAAGAATATCAGCAGTCTCGTTTATAGTCATCATTTCGTAAGTTATACGGTCTATACAATGACCTTGTCAGCAAATAAAATTTATCATTAAGTCAAATGAAGACTGACGTTTTCATAGTAATTGTTAGTCCTTTTTTTACACTACGACGGATTTTCACGTTATTTCCTGATCATGAAAAGGAGCACACGGCGGGTGTGACCGGTCGGCAGGGGATGCTCACTCCTCCATGGCACCTGATCCAACCTCTGATGTTTCCAAGGTCCGTGTTTGCTCTGCTTTAATTTTGTATTGTTTGATATTGAATACTGTTCGTTATTTACATATATAAGCAAACACGTAATTTTTTTTGCAATATAAAATTTATTTTTTTATTTTGGTAAATTTGTGCTGAACAAAATTGAAGCTAAAACTCCATAAACAATTCTCAGTTATTTATGCGATTTCTTAAATCATGTGAAAGGTAACTCAAATATTACTTTGTGTCTTTAATAGTGTTCTATTGCTGTACTCACATCTTACAAAAAAGGTTCCAATATACATAAGCATAAGCACACCAGCTATTGTTAGGAGACTGATAATGCCTATAGTCTTTGAATTCAATTGTTCCCTGTTCAGATGATTTTTGCTTTTCGTATCTTCGTCGTTGCAGCGGTTGGACGAATGTTTATTAAGTGATATTGCTAAAATAAATAATCTTATAGTCAGACATGTTCAAATCTTCAGAGTTAACTATACAATAATCAAATTCTTTATTATAATAATATTTTGTCTATATATAAGTGAAAAATCTCGAGAGGGATGTCAAACAACAATCAAACAATTATCAAGATAATTTTCAATCGTGTGCAAATGAACGATACCTTTTCAGTTGCTTGACTCATCAATGTGTTCGGTACTTAACTGATACTGATCCTGGTTCATTTACCTTAAATGTTTCTGATTTTACGTTTTTGTTTAAATACATTTAAATTCATCGTTCCAACTAAGCAATATATTTCTAGTTTTATTATTTTGACATAAATGTCAGTCCTAAAACAGAAAGGTTCACAGTTGTCACATGGTCACGTGATTTCGAACACCCAGTGGATTATATGTATACTGATCTCACCCCTAGTGTTTTAGAGGTCTGTGTTTGGCCTGCAGCTGGTTTATTTGTTTTATGGACTTTTGAGCTTGAATATTGTTCGTTATATCTATATATACTGACACGCAAAAGAAACGCAACAAGCATTATTCTACAAATGTTTGAATTTTTTATCTAAGGATTTTTAAAAAAGAATACAGTAAAGCTAAACTCACTTTTCAGAACATCAGAGATTTGATAAAAATGTTAAATGTTTATCTTTTAACTTTACTAGGTAACATATGACTTTTAAAACACCCCCTCCTAGCCATTCAATTACAACGTGCAAGACTGTCCTAAACAACATTAGCAGCTTAATTTCTACGATACAATAGATTAATCAATATCGAGATCTGAGCGAAGGAATCATTCTTTCCATTTTTTAAATGCCTGTTTTTCAGATGATTAGGTCGAATTTTCTCTAACTTAGCGCATTGTAGAAAACCTTGGACTTCCGGTCCAAGGACTATCATTTATGAATATAATACGTAAGACCCCGTTGAGGCGTAGTGTAGTGTATTTTTGCATCATCAGCTCTCCATCACCTTTACTTTGAGATTTTCCAGCTAGAGCAATGGAAATGCGTACTTAAGCCATTTTCAAGAAGCCTTAGCATGGATAAGGAAAACGAAAGGAGATTTTATTTTTTGAAATATTGCTGCATTACTTAAGATGAACAGTACAAACCCTTCAAACTCCATAATATTGCCAAATGTTTTGTTAAACATGGAATTTTTTTTTCTGTTAAGCAGACTCAAACTTGACTTCCGGTTATGGTATGAAAATCGTTCAACCGTTAAATTACCGATATTTACCAATTTGAAGATATCGATAATTTTAAGATACAAAATTTTTTACTTTACATAATTATTTCACCCTAAAGTAGGGTGTTGCGTTTCTTTTGCGTGTCAGTATATTTCAATTCAATACCACGGATATAAGATCCCATCCAAGAAACATGTTAATAACTTACCAATCCAGTGAAAGAAGGATGTGGAGATAACGAACAGTATTCAATCTCAAAGTCCATAAAACAATACAAAACAAGAGCAGAGCAAACACGGACATCCGAAACATCAGAATAATTGTCTTTCTTAACACACATCATCTTTTTTTAATGTTCGTTACATAATACCCATATACGTTATTTTAGCAATTTTGATTATGCCAAAGAGTAACCACAATGAAAAAATTAATTTGAATTTTATACTTCCTGCTTATCATGCATAGGAGTAGAAATTATATTGATGAAGGAATCATAGGTGATTAAGATGACGATTCCTCCCTAACTATGAACCATAAAAACACAAATAACTGCATGGTACATGATGTGCTAAATATCTTATGCAGATTACGTTTTATAACGATAAAAATGTACCTTACCTTGTGCTTGAGGGATGCTTGGTTGATGCCCCATTTTCTGTTTTTACCTCCTTTTGTTTAATGTGAGTGGACATTGCGTATTTAGCTTAAATAAAATGATTTTTTTAATGTTTGAGTTTGTAGTTAGACAACAACAATTGGAAGGGAAAAAGTTAACATTTCTAAAAAAAAAACCTTTGTGTAAAAAATGATGTTATGTGATCTTTATAGATTATTCTAAAAATCTCTTTACAATTTATTAATCTAAAAGCATTTTAAAAAAATATATAAAAGAAAAAATACCTTCATTATGTTCTTCACAACCATTAGCATGATGACAATCGTTACGGCTACAATTGCAGTGGAACTGACAATCTCCACCAAATGATGGATAAAGGCATTGCAGTGTGCAGTTGGGACCATAAAATCCAACTTCACATACTATTTGATAAAAAAAACCAATCCATAAATAATGAGGGAATACTTTCATCATAATAGTGTAAATTTATTTGGCGAAAATCCAATTTTCAACAAGTAAGCTTAGATTTGATTTAGCGCTTCTGAATTTTCTACTTATAAAAGTTAACATACAAGACATTTAGCAATGTACTTGAATTAGCGGACGTTGCTATCCGCCAAAATCGCTAAATATAATACACCGGTAAATGCAATACGTTTACAGAGAAATTCCATTCCTACAATTTAAAAACAAAAAGAAAAACATTGTATGACAATTTTCCAATACGGATAAAGCCATGCACTTCACTAGTTTGATGACACGATGGTGTAAAATTGATTAAATGATGCAGCAATAGCGCAACGATCCGATGATATTAATATAGCACAATAATGCATTGATGGTAGTGCTATGGAAAAAGATGTATCATGTCATTGCTAAATTGCCATCGTGCCATCGCACCATCGTCATCATAATTTCACCCAAATCCATTATTGTCGTCTTGTTGTGGCATTTCTGCATTGTATCATCGCATTATCTACCAAAGTTTCGATGGAACGATAATGCTATTGTGAATTATATGGTTTTATCCAGATGTCATACAAAACAGGAGAACAAGTGTAATCAATCTAACTACAAGCCCTTTATGGACCTTTTATTTATTAAACATTTTCGCTTTCCTAAAACGGAAACATGCTTAGCTTCTAGCTATTAGGAAAAATAACATATGTATGATGACAAAATAAATAAAACACAGCATAAACTTACCTATACAGGAATTTGTTTCTTGATTCCATTTAAATCCAGCACAGCATATTAACCCATTTAGACTGAAATTGATTTAGATTTAATTTACGTTGCTTTCTTTGCCTTCAATCGAATGTTTAGAAATGAATGAGGCTGATTGAACACAAGTGATAATTTGGTGCAATAATATAATGTATACTTGTATATTACTTATTATACTGTATAATTATCAAAATTAATATGCGAGAGCGTTTGTAAGCAATTACATATCTTCATACAATTAAACAAAACATTTTGAGGAACTTTTTGATAATTTAAGAAAAATTTTTGGGCCATTTTTCTGCGAATCATGTCATCAGTTTTAGAGGGGTGATATGGATGCAGAAAACCAAAGTGTGCTGAACCGGAAAGTCGGATCGCGACGTCACATGATTGTTTAAATGTAACAGTAATATGTACTGATACGCAGTTGGGTATAAAATAAGAAGGCATCCCAATTAGATGTGATGTATATCTAACTCTGTACTACTGAAATACAGTACGTCTCTCCTGGGAAAATGCAACTAAAGGGTGTAAAGAATGTTTGTTACTTGATGAAATATTTTTGATAATCAAAGAAGTATTTACAAGGAAGAAATTAATTTCCCACTCTGAAAAAAAAAATCACAAGGATTGTGGTTTGAATTTATATCAATTTATTTCCATCGGGAATTTTATTTCAAATCATTATTTTTTTTTTCATATGAATTATATATTAACATCCTAAAATGCAATGAGAAGCCCCGTCTCCCACATGATTATATTGACAAAGTCCAAATTTTACTCTAAAAGACCCGAAATAGGTTTTATATCAAAATGTAAAATAAGACAGTCACAATAGCATTGCGATGTTATAAAATTTGTAAAAGTATAATTAAATATTAATGAAGTTGTATGAGAGGATCTGCGGATGAGAGATGGATACCCATCAAAATTATTAATAGAAAATAATGACGGTGCTCATGTTGTGTGTCGGATCAAAACGTAAAATAGGAAGTGCATAATGGCACCATATTACAAAGATTCTGTGAAAGTCTCATAAAATTTCATTCAGTGTTATAAGAGGAGGTGGCGATAGGAGATAGGTAGCACAAACAGTGACAGACGGAAGGGCATTCAGACAGACGGGTGAATGGATGGAAACCCCCATAACTATATACACCTTCTTTTTAAGCTAGAGTATTACAAGTATACGCGTTAAAATTCACTCACATTTTAAGGTTACTTACCCAGTGCATTGCCTGGATTCCGATAAATCAAACTGAAAAAGAACAATGCATGTTTCAAACACTAGGAAAGTATCGAAAAACATTTTCGAACGACAGCAGAATTTCATTTGACACGCATTGAAATATATCTTTATCCCTTATACAGGGAAATGGAACAAAACATTTGTTCTTATGAGAAACATTTAACGAAAATTTCTTCCGTGATACTTTAATTTAAACTTCAATAACATTCAAACTTAAGTTTCATTATGGTACATCCAGGTCACCCAAGGTATATGCATATATTTACTATTACATGTATTAATATACATGTAGTGGAAAAATCGAAAAAAAAACGTATCAAATTATGGAAAATGTAACAAAATAATAAAATATTATATAAACCCAAAGACATGGCACTACTTATTCTTGTTTTAATTGTTAATCGGAATACATCTAAACTTCTATATAAAAAAATCTGCATGGCTTTTTAGATTACATTTTTTATTTCCTACAGGTATTACAAACTATTGCTTCCTAATTTTTCAATTGAACTCAAAATTCCTCATTAATATCAGTAAGTTAATAAGTACAGTTGGACATGAAGATTTAGAACCAATTATTTGAAATGCAAGGATTACAATATAGCTTTTCAAATGACGACAAAAATTTTTTTCTGTTATAAACCCAACCAAAGACAATAAATATAAAGATCAAGAAAAGAAAGACTTTAATTCATTGTCATGATATATAAGATGGTTTAGAAACGATATCTTTTCGTTTTCTCTAAATGGGAGATGATTAAAAAATTAGAAAGACTACCTAAACACGATGTTATGGTTTTAGCAGACAAGGCTTACACATATTTCATAATGTAAATGTTCAAAATCACAGTTCAGCGTAACTTTGAAATTCCTGTGAACCAAAGTAAAGTTTGATCTACCAATCTACACCGGAGTTCGAAGCTCACTAAAGTTTTATAGATATAGAAAGCACAGAGAAATTCACTTTTACAAGGATACTCACTTCCGCCCCAACCCGGGCCTGTATAACTGTATCTCACTTCCATTCTCAATGACCGTGTAGTGTAGGGCAGTGTTGTGAGAATTCCATCGGCATCGAAAGCAAGTTTTTTAACTTGCCTAGATAGCCGAGCGGTCTAACGCGCTGTTC
>PRKT01000016.1:3515510-3562656 GCA_003671525.1 Saccostrea glomerata | reverse complement strand
TATATATATATATATATATATATATATATATATATATATATATATATATATATATATATATATATATATATATATCAGGCTTGGGGCGAATTACATTGATAAGTAATGCATTACATTACCATTACTTTAGTAAAGTAATGCATTACCATTACCATTACTTTTGGAGGTTTTTAAAAATAGAAAATTTGCAAATTTTTTTCATAAGCATGCATCCACCCTTTAAAACTATATAAACATGATAAATGATAATTCAAAATTAATTTCAAGAATTTGTATGTATTACAATGTCAATAACTTAATTACATTCATAGAAAGTTTAAACTTTTAAATTGTCAGTAATATAAAACATGTACAATATGCACTTTTTGTGTAACTAATGATGTTAAGAAGCAATTTAACTTTTAAAACACTTTAAGCCCTGCCCAAAATATTTAATAATAAAGCTTAAATCAGATTATTTTGATCAAGTACCCTATGAAAAAAAATAAATGCAATGACAGAGTTGCACAAAAGCATGTACATTTATATATTTCACGTAAGTATATCATTACAAGCAAATTCAAAGAATTGTGGTCCCCCGCTTTCGGTGTCTTTTTGGGTGGGATGTCATTTTTTTATGACATTTTGTGTCTAATATGAACGCCCTTTCATAAGTCATCTATTTAGAAAATATCACGAAACTCCAAGGCTAAGGTCAAAGAGTTAATTTTCTTGATATCTTATGAAAAGTCTTCTCAAAAGAATTACGTATGTGAAGTATTAAAGCCCTAGCCCTTACCATTTAAAAGTTATGGTCAAGGTTAAAGTTTTCTCATAAGTACAAAAAATCTCCAAGGTCAAGGTCAAAAGGTCAAGGTTGTTGTTATCAAATGAAAGGTCTTGCCATGCAGAATACATATGTGAAATATGAAAGTCCTGTTATCTACTGTTCAAAAGGTGTGGCCAAGGTCAAAGTTTTTGAAGTAGGTCAAACTCCAAGGTCAAGGCCCAAGGGGCAAAGTTGTTGGTATTTAATGAAAGGTCTTCTCACAAGAATTATATACATGAAGTATGAAAGCCCTAGCCTTTGCCAATCAAAAGTTATGGTCAAGGTTAATGTTTTTTTCCTAAGTACGGAAATCTCCAAGGTCAAGGTCAAAAGGTCAAAGTTATTGATATCCAATAAAAGGTCTTGCTACAAAGAATACATATGTGAAATATGAAAGTCCTAGTACCTATCATTTAAAAGTTATGGCCAAAGTAAAAGTTTGTAATTTTTGTGTAAAAGTGGGTCAAACTCGAAGGTCAAGATCAAAAGGTCAAATTTGGTGGTACCCAAAGAAAGGTCTTGTCACAAGAAATACACTTATGAAATATGAAAGTCATAGCTCCACTGAATCAAAAGTTATGGTCAAGGTTAAAGTTCTTGTGACGGACGGACAGACTGACGGACAGACGGACGGACGGACGTACAGACGAATGAGATTTAATGTCCCCTCGCTTTCACGAAAGCGGGGGACAAAAATGTAATTCAAGTAGAATTTAGTCATAACATATATGTCTCCGTAATATACTTAAGGTCAAATCGTGTGGGTTTTGTCATTGGAACGTTGTTGGAAATAAGAGAAAAAAAGAATGTAAGTACAAAAAATATATTATTTTTAAATTTTAAAATGTTATGCATGATCAAAATTATGCTGCATTAAAAAAAAGGTATTCATCAAAATGATAAGACTAGAGCTGTCCTGAAGTTAAATTTCAGAATCGTAGAATATTTTAGAGTTTACAATGGAAATGTTAAGAAATGATTAATAAAATTGATATTGGAATTATGGTTGCCCTACATTATTATTACAATTAATGCTAGGTATTTCGAGTTTGAAGGATTTGATTGTTTTATTTGTAATTATCTGAGACTTAAGTTTAATTTTGAAAATTTTTAAACTTGATTATCATCATCTTTGTTTAATGAATACGTAAATTTAGGAAATTGCTGGTTTGTATACAATTCATGTACAGGTTTGCAAACGAATTTCTTTAAGTTTTTTATTCATTTTTACACAACAAAATGGCTACTTTTCTTGTGTATTAAGGTTAAAGGTGAAGTCTGTGAAAGTGTTGGGATGTGTAAATCAAATGCGTCTAAAAAAAAAAGTTTAAATGACTTCCACAATAAAAATAAGATTATTATTAATTTTTCGTATGAAATGCTATTGCAACATATGAGTCATCAAATTATACAGAAAACTGGGGAAATAATAACATTAAATCTGTGTCTAAGCACCTTTGAAAACTAATCTAAATTAAACTAATTTGAAAATTTACTATCGATCCAGATGAGTTGTTCCATCTCTGATAATTTTAAGCTTTTCAATTGTTTACTTTAGAAACATTGCTCTAGATTCAAAGGAATTGGGTCAAGAATATAACATGTTTTTTTTTTTAAATTTTTCTATTGTATTGTTTATGTATTATTTTATATAATTTGTATTTTAAGGACCTTAAAAAGCATATTGATATGCATGCTTTGCTATTGCCGTTCAAAGTTTTTGCAAAAATAGACGCTACGGATTTCATTAAAGAAATCAAAAGCTATAAAGCTGTATGTAAAGAGTTGGGACTTCTAAATGAAAATCATCAGCAAATCTGGAAAAAGAACGGTAAGAAAAGTTTTATTATGATCTTATTGGTTTTAGATTTAATCCTTTCATATCTACCTTCTTGGTTGTAATCCATTAATATTGTCATTAATATGTGAAATATTGGAAAATATTGTATAGTGAAATCCATTATTTTTGTACGGTGGAGGGGTAATTTTCATTTATTTTGATGTATGAAGAGACAAATGTATTCATGTCCACCACGGAAAGTAAACTTTCATTATTTTACCTTCTCAATAATCCTTATACACAAAATCAAATCGCCACTCAAAATCCAAAATTTCTTAAATCACAAAAATGTGACCCAAAAAGATTTTACAGTAGTATCTCATTAGTAATAATTCACAAAATGCACACTTTAATAAACGGAATTTTTCGACGGCATCTACTCATTTACATGGACTATAGCTACCATTCACGGAAGGAGATTTAGCACAGCTCTCGTCAGAAATGATGAAATTATTGGGTAAAACCTTGTCAATGGTAAAATAGGCAGTATCAACAGTGAAAGTGGTTCAGCAACAGCGATCGTAAAAATGACCAAGAATGACAAGGTGTGGATAAGAGTACAAGAACATGGAGAGTATGCCTACGCACTGTGGTCGCCCTTCTCTGGCTTTTTGTTGTAAAAGAAATCTCATATTTTATCAATATAACAATTAAGTGAAATCAATTTATGGATGTTTTTTTATTATTTTTTTTTTTCTTTTGAAGGTTTTTGTCAAAAGTATATTAATGTGTTTAACAGAATATAATGCACCCTTTGTACGCTTATTTATGGTGACGAAACAAAAGTTGATATATTTTTTTTTTCAAAATCACCATCGGGGCATATATTTCAAATTAACATCAGGAGCTTCTCTTCAAGCTCTTTAATTAACCTGGTCATTTTGTTTTGTCAAGAAAAGTTAGAAATCTATAAATTTATCATCATTGTATAGTCTATGACTGAGTCCATTTTTCTGTAGACAACGAGAACAATACTGAGTAAGCCCGCATTTGCTTTGCTACCCATCTGTATTATGTCAATGGATTTTTGAGCCTCATTAATGTTCCTCTTTTTATAAGTTCAAAACAGTCATCATAACTTACCGCTTGTATTCCCTGATGCCACACATAGTAATAAAAGATTATATTAAAGAGAAATACACAAGCACAAGACATAAAATAAGGGCTCAAACATACTACACATTATGTTACACCAAGATGGCATGTCAGTAAACTTTCATGCTTCGATTTTACTTTCATAGTGATAATCGTATACTGAACTTAAATTTGACTTTCATTTCCGTTAAACGGCCGTAACTGAAAAAGTAAAATAAGCAAAAACATTAAAGAGAGTAGGGTTGTATTTCTGGTCGGTTAATCTAAGACTAATACTCAAAACTAGAATTTTAATAAAATTATCAACAAGCAATCGTAGTATTATTTGATCAAATAATTTTTATAATTAATGAAATTTAAGGAATGAAATGGAATGTTTTACCTACAGATTTTTCAATTTAAGAAATTAATTCCTTTTATGATGCTTTATAACATTAGCTTGCTCAAAATACTTAATTCGGTGCATAATTTGTACATTAATAAAAGATGAAAAACCATATGTTAAACTGTCATTTCCAATGAAAAATTAAGAAAACCAGTATTGAAAATGGTTTTTTTTTCTATATCAGACAAAGAAAATGTATCCAGATTGCCTACAGATTTTCAGAAAACGGTTATTTGTATGTTCTTGGTCTCTACTTTAAAATAATGTACATGTTAAAATTAATAAGATAGGTATCGGGACTACTTTTCATGTGATTTCAAATTGAATTCCATTAAAATACTTTATTTTCTACATAATTCTATTAGAGCCGTAAAGTGCAAAAAAAGAAAGTTGAACGTGATTATGACATCATAATGGATTTAGCACTGAAAAGTTATTCTAAAGTCATTTACTAGATCTTGACCTTTATTGAATTTTAGTTAGAATGGTATACATCTGAAATAATTTTGTTACTAATTCCAATCATAAACCTAACTGTTAAATGTTGCCTTCCTGCTCCTGCCTTTTCAGTTCGTCTTCTTCGTAGTGCTGCACTACCAGTCACGTCAAACCCAAACCCCTTCAACTAGAGATAAACCTGTATCCCATACTCATGTTTGTGTTTTTCACCATTAGTCTCTCTTTTCCCTATGACTGGAGTCATATCCCGCTCAACATAGTGTTGCTTGATAATTTGCTGTTCCACAATACCACAATTTTCCCATCAAAAATGGCTCTCAAATAAAACATATTTTAAAAGTAACGTCAAGCGGAATAACACTTTTTTGACATAACTCAACTCAAATTTTGTTGACGAAGGCAACTCATTTTAAATAAGCTTATTTTGTATCCAATCAACAGTGTTACAGGAGAAATGTGATTATTGAAATATACATGTACTAGAATAAATACTTTTGTCTCGATTGACTTTGATAGCAAGAAGGATAATGCAGATAACGAACAGTATTCAATATCTAAGCCCATAAAACAATACAAAATTGGAGCAGAGGAAACACGGACCTCCGAAACATAAGAGGTGGGATCAGGTGCCATGGAGAAGTGAGCATCCCCTGCTGACCAGTCACACCCGCCGTGTGCTCCTTGTCATGATCGAGAAATAACGGAAAAATCCGTCGTTAATACTTGATATCGCGATTACTCAACTTAGCGGAACTCTTTCGCGATGGAGGTAGGAAACGACGTCTGTTGGATGGGGACAAATGTACTATGAAATACAATGCAAAATCGGTCATGAAGAGTTTATAAGATTAGATAAGTAAAAAATCCTAGTGGAATACCTTGCTAGTGGAATACCTTGCTTAAAAATCGTTGAAGCAGCCTAATTAATTTTTGAGACAAGCGAATCCTAAAATGTTACATTTTTAACGATATCTTTTACTGAGCGGACTTTTCTCATTAATTTTTCATTGCAAATCGTTACATTTTAAAGATGATAAAATATTTTAAACTTTCCTTAGTTCACAATCTACTATTTGGAGTCCGATTCTTGTCTCAATGATAAATTGTATTCGCTGACAAGGTCATTGTATCGACCATAGAATTTACGAAATGATGATTTTAAACGAGGCCGTTGATCTTATTGTTTCATCAACTTGCTTATAAATAATTTACCTCGTTTTAGAAATTGTTCATAAGTAGAGCATGCTTTTGCGTATCGAATCAACTGAGATATATAGACTCTGTATGCAGGTGATGAAGTTATATTGCTGCATAAGTAAGGGAAGTTGATGATAGAAAAGTTAAAGTCATCACGTTTATCATATAGCTTGGTTGTTAGATTACCATACGTGTTTTTCAAGTAAAATAACCAAGTTTGAAACAGATGTGTCAGACTCTATGGTATGTTTTATCTCAAGCTCAGGATATATCATATCGACGTAGGAATGGAATTCATCATTGTTAATTGACAATACGTCGTCGATATATCTAAATGTCGAGTAGAAGGCCACAACAAGTGTTTTCGTCTTTTCACGCATTAGATTTTGCACAAATTCTGTTTCATATGAATATAAAAATAGGTCTGCCAAAACCATATAGATATTGTCAATCAGAAACTCAAGCCTCTTTTTTCATGTCAACTTCAGAGTACTTGTGTTTGCAATCAGAATTTCTTTTTAACAAAATAATTTTGCAAATGACCCATGACCAGGTAAGTAAATTTACAAGTTCTAGTTTTATTGAAAAGGCAGCTGTCAATTATATCAAAAAGCCTGGACGTTAATTTATTGTGGGAAATGGTTGTGTATAAAGTTGAAAAGTCGTAAGTTTTAAGCTGTTGTTTTTTGAAAATTCTTGTGTTTTCATGTTGTCCAAAAGTTCTTTGGAATTTTTGAGTATCCACATCTGATTCACACCACTTCTTGAATATATTGTTGCGCAGCACTCTTAAAGTTTTTCCTTCACTACTGTCAATATCTTAGTGAGGAATAAAGAAAGAGGCTTGGTTGAACATTTACTGGAACCTGCAATGTATCTTTCTTGTAAGGATTTTTATGACGTTTCGGAATCCAATATATACATGCATAGAGTAGTTCATTTTGGCTCTGTGGATTATTAAAAATAACTAAAACTGACATATGATTTTTTGAAGAATTTCTTTCTTAGAGAGGGAAGTATGAGTATAAGTAGGATTACCTCTTGTAGATTTAAATCCAAGTTCTTCTAAAATACAATTTATATAATAGTGAGCCTTACAATCGAAGACAATTTTGCTACCTGCTTTGTCGGCAAGGACCACGTACGTGCTGATCACGTAATCTATCTAATTTTTTTTTCCCTTTCAGGATTATTGAAAACAGAAGGATAAATGGATTTCATATTGCCCCTCAATCTTTTAATTCGAGACTTTAACATGGATCTGATACATTTAATCCATTCTGACAAGGTGTCAGCGTCTTCTTTTTCATATCTGACCCATCGTCTAGCGTAATTTTCAACAGAATCTATAATATTTATAAAATTCTGACGCCAGTTGAAGGATCGGGTTTCTCTATATTTAGGACCTTTAAAATAAGTGATCTAAGGTCCTCATTATTAACTACTAGTATATTTACGTCACTTGTAATAATGTGTCCAGCAGGACTATAGTTAAAGGGCGAAGAAGAACGTGAACACGATGGAGGATTGTGTTTCAGATACTCTTATGGAAAAGACGGATTGTATTAGCTGCATTTTCTTCCGTAAAACGTGCGGGTTTAAAAAGCCTATGATTTGCCATATCCATAATCATAGATCCGAGCCTATATCCTGGTGTCGAGGAATCAAAAATGGGACTTTCCTGGCCTTTTCAAGAAGACTATTAAAAATTTTCAAAAAAATAGGAAGTTTAGTGCGAATATGATGTAGACCTAACTGTTGATTTACATAAGAAAGTAATGAATCAAAAGAGAAATCGTGTATTGCAGATTTATTGTACGACCGATGCCCATGACTACGCTTACGTCTCTTTGAATGATCAGGTACTATTTGACGGACTATTTGTGTGGTGAATTCTAACTTTCTTAGACAAAATAGAATGATCGGGTTAATAAAAATGTTTGTATAAAAGCTGATGACCACCATGATTGATTTGAAATCGATGACCTTACATTCTTTTATTAAGAGATCCCTTGGTTTCACCGACATAAATAAGTCCACACAGTTTACAATCTATTCCATAGACAAAATTAGAAGATTTGCAGTTCAGATTTTCCAAAGTTTTTGTATAGAGACTCTTTTCAGTAAGATAACTGGTAAAGAAGTGTTAGTTATCAAAATGTCACAGGTTTTACAGTTTTTCACGGAACATTCTAAAATAGAAGAAATGCATGGTATCGAAAAGGGAATCATCAAGTATATCTGTAATAGAAGCCTTACATTCTTTCAATTTTTGGTATGATGTATTAGTTTTATACCAAAATTGGGAATCTGAACACTGTACATGTGATATATGTTTAATATCCCTGAGGAGTATCCTAGGGGCACCAATTGTACTCCTTGAGTCCGTGTCCCTTATAGACTCAAAGAAGTGACGCCTTTTTATACTGGGCGACGCGCCTACTAGTATCATTTCGTTATTCTGGGTACTCTGGTATTCTGAATAAATAGGTACCGAACGACAGTATCCTCGGGACAGACTATCCACCAGAAGAGATACATGTGCGTTGTTTAAAAGAAGGATATGGAGATAACGAACAGTATTCAATATCAAGGTCCATAAAACAATACAAAATTGGAGCAGGGCAAACATGGACCTCCGAACATCAGAAGTGAGATCAGGTGCCATGGAGG
Source organism: Saccostrea glomerata (assembly GCA_003671525.1). Classification (NCBI taxonomy): domain Eukaryota; kingdom Metazoa; phylum Mollusca; class Bivalvia; order Ostreida; family Ostreidae; genus Saccostrea; species Saccostrea glomerata. The sequence goes on along the minus strand of PRKT01000016.1, from coordinate 3,554,199 downwards.
AGTGATCATCCCCTGCTGACCGGTCACACCCGCCGTGTGCTCCTTGTCATGATCGGGAAATACCGGGAAAATCCGTCGTCAATTCGTGTATAAATAATGGACTTAAAAAATTATGAAAAAAGCTAGTCAGTATTTGTCTCAATGATAAATTGTATTTGCTGACAAGGTCATTGTATCGACCATAGCTTTTACAAAATGATGACTTTAAACGAGATTGTTGATAATCATTTTTCATCAACTTGCTTGTTAAAAATTTACCACAAAAATTGTTCATACGTAGAGCATGCTCTTGTACAGATCAACTGAGATATATAGATTCCGTATGCAGGTAATGAAGGTATATTGCTGCATAATGAACAGAATTCGATATCAATGTCCATAAACGAACAGAACAGAATTCGATATTTAAGTCCATAAAACAAGCCCCGTGGGGATCAGGGTTAGAATAGGTCCCCAGTATCCCCTTGCTTGTCGTTAAAGGCGACTAAATGGGGCGGTCCTTCGGATGAGACCGTTTAAACCGAGGCCCCGTGTCAAGGCAGGTGTGGCACGATAAAGATCCCTCCCTGCTCAATGGCCCTGAGTGCCGAGCATAGGCCTAAATTTTGCAGCCCTTCACCGGCAATGGTGACGTCTCCATATCAGTGAAATATAGAGGGACGTTAAACAGTATATAATCAATCAATCCATAAAACAATTAAAAAAAATAAGAGCAGAGCAAACACGGAACTCCTAAACATCAGAGGTGGGATCAGGTGCCTTCGAAGAGAGAGCATCCCCTGCTGACCGGTCACATCCGCTTTGTGCTACTTATCATAAAACAATACAAAATAGGAGCAGAGCAAAAACGAAAAATACCTCTTGCTGTATATGCACGTATTAAATAATTTCTTACCTCTAAACTAAATTAAGAAAAACACTTCATTACAAAACCATGAAATCAAGAATTTAAATTCATTTGTAACTATAAAAATCTTGTAATTATGTTATATGTTATGTCCACCAATCCAAATTAGCACTTATATTCCGAAGTTTATGATTTTCATATTAAATGTCAGTTCAAACCATAAATGTTTACAAATATCGTACACCCTGTGGATTATATGGGTACTTTGTGTGACAAATAAATTGATGCATTATTAATATACTTCTTTAAATGAAAAAAGTAGGTTTAATTAACAAAAATATGCAAATGGATTATTATTATATAAGTTCGAAAAATTTAATGTACTTGACATACTCAATTTAATATCAGTATCACCAACTTTATGCCCAGAGACATTTTCGTTATTTTCCAACAATGACAAATAGCACAAGGCAGGTTGACCAGTGAGCAGTAGATGACCATTCCTTTATGGCACCTGATCCCATCTCTGGTGTTTTAGAGGTCCATGTTTGACCTGCGTCTGATTTGTTTTGTTTGATGGACTTTTGAGCTTGAATACTGTTCGTTACATGTATCTCTATATATTTTAAAGGTACTTGGACACATATTTGGGGGAAATTTTTTCTGTATAATATCATGAATTATATATTTTAAAAGCATTTCACACAAAAATTAATTAAAAATCTTTTTTCATTTAAAAGTTATTAAAAAAATTTTGGCGGGTTTGATTGACACATCCTTGCACCTTCACAAATTTTAACTTTATTCTTAATCCTTTGGTAAAGTGGCAATCTCTTTGTGTATTAATGAGAAATGTTAAAACTTTAATCCAGAAAAGTAGTTTTTTTTTCAGAGTAGAAATGTTACAAAGCAAAAATTCTTCACAAGTATTGTCATTTCAAACTAAATTTTGTGTGCAAATCGATCACACTCGTGTTATGTACACAGTTTCTGTAAACAGGGCAGGAGCTCTGTTATTGTTGATTGTTTACGATTCACCGGGTGTATTCAGCCGTCAAAGTCTGCTCACCACAACTGCACGGACTGAGAATATATTGTGTGTTTGTTTTGCTTTTGAACATGTCTACTCTGATTTTTCTGGATTATAGTATTAAAAATTTTCATTTATACACAACAAGATTGCCACTATCCCTAAGTATTAAGAGTAAACTTAAAATTTGTGAAAGTGCAAGGATGTGTCAATCAAACCCGCCAAATATTTAAAGTTTTAATAACTTTTAAAAGAATTAAGATTTTTGATTAATTTCAGTGTGGAATGCTATTAAAATATATAAGTCCTAATATTATACAGAAAAAATTTCCCCCAAATCTGTGTCCAAGTACCTTTAAAACCAGTGTTATAAGATTCCATCCAACACGCACTTTTTTTTATTTTATCAATGCAGAGAAACAAATCGTTTTTTTTTTAAATTTCGTTACTTAATACCCATATTTCTTATTTTAGCAATTTTTCTTTAACCAAAGAGTAAGCACAATAAACAAATCTAATTTGAATTTTATATTTCCTGCTAACCATGCTTATGCGCAGAAATTAAACTGAAGGAATCATAGATGATCAAATTATCAAAGATGACGATTCCTTACGAACTCCTTTAAACTAACCAAAATAATACAATATCTGCATGGTACATACTTGGTGTACTAAAATATCTTATGCAGGATAAAAATTAAAAAAAAATGATAAAAATGTACCTTTCCTTGTGCTTGAGGCATGCTTGGTTGAAGCCTCATTTTCTGTCTTTACAACTGTTTGTGTACTGTGAGTGGACATTACGTATTCACCTTAAATGAAATTATTTTTTTTAATGTTAGAGTTTTAAGTCGAGAAAACAACATTTGGAAGGGAAAAAAATTAACATTTTTAAAAAAGATTTGTGAAAAAACCCTGATGTTATGTAAGCTTTACAAATTATTCTGAAAATTGCTATTTTAAGGCACACTCTCTTTACAATTTATTAATCTTATAACATAATGATAGATATGTAATGAAAAATACCTTCATTATGTTTTCCACAACCATTAGCATAATGGCAATCGTTATTGCTACAATTGCAGTATAACTGACAATCTCTACCAAATGATGGATATGGGCATTGGTGTGTGCAGCTTGGACCATAAAATCCGACTTCACATACTATTTGATAAAAAAGCCTAATTTTAGCTGCTTGTTTGTGATGAAATTTCATTGCTACAATTAATTAACCAATAAAACCACGAAATATTGCACGAAAAGTTTTAAATCCGGATAGGGCCATGCACTTCACTAGTTTGATGACGACATGGTGTAAAAGCGATGAAGCAATAGAGAAAGGATCCGTTTATATTTATATAATAGTGTTACATGATGCATGTACTATGCCTAAATAGTAGGTAGGGTTTGACACATGGTGCACGAGCCGGAGGCGAGTGCACTATGTGTCAAACCCTGCCTACTATTTAGGCATAGTACATGCATAATGCAACACTATTGTTATTATTATGCTGACTGTTATAATCATTTATGCGGCAATTTGACTTTTTCCTGAAAATATCGGTGCCAACACGACGCACTAGCAAGGACTCATTCAAAATCTTCATGCTTAAATTGGTTACATGCTTAGGGTTTTTTTTTTTGACGGAAGGTTATTTTCTCTAAATAAGTCAGGATTTTCTGTCCAAAAGCGACTCACCTTTATTTTTTTTGTTTTGTTAGTACGACTGATTTGTTTGCAGAGGTCAATTCTCATTGATTATTTTCTTTCACATCCTTTAATCAAGCGTTATATAAAAAAGCGTTTTAATGACCCCATGACATCAGTTTATCTACCGATTTGCATGTAATTAGTTTGAAACTTTGTTGTACAAATTTATACAAAATTCCTAAGAATAATATAACTGTTTTCAAATAATATTTGTCTTTTTTCTCATAATTGTTTCAATTGTATAAAGTAAGTTTATATATTTAATAAAATTCTCTTAATTAGTGATCGTATTTGTTGAGTAATGGATAAGGCATCGGACTGACAATCATAATTATGGTCGTGAGTTCGATTCCCAACGTTAGCGTTGAAAAATTTTATTCAGCGAATTATAATATAAGACCATGCACTATTTCGGCATAGTATGCTTACACTATATGAATCCTTGGAACACTCTCCGACAATAGTAGGGTATGGGTTATATAGGGACATACTGACAGGAAGCTTAATAATAAGCGATAGCACGATAATGCACTGATGATGGTGCTACTGAGAGAAACGGCAATAATGAGTATCGCATCATTGTTCCTTCGCGCCATACATTCATCATCATTATGATTTCGCCTAATTTCATCATCTTCTTATCGCACTGTTGTATGTAGCTTTACCAAAGGTCAAGATGTTTAAAAAATTATTTTCAGAATACCTCCAAACACTAAGGGGTTTATAAAATTAAAACTAATACAGTTTATACAAATATTATAAACAGATCGAAGGTATTACTTGATAACAAATACTTAAAATTAATATTTATCGAGAAAATTCTTTTTAAAAATCTGATTGATTCCGTACTGTCAGTGAAAATCAACATTGTAGAAACAATATATGTTTATCAATGAAGGGCAAGTTGGACTTCGATAGCCTCTGAAAAGTTGTTTTACCTTTTTATTTTGTTCAATGTTAAGATTTGGAACCTAAAATACATTGAAAATGGCGGATTTTACAGGGGTTTGGTTTTCAAACATGTCATGTTTTCAATAACAGCCTTTTAGAGATCATTCACGCCCAACTTGCCCTTAATTGATAAACAAATATTATTTCTGCAACGATGGTTTTCACTTAAAGTAATAACTTGAGCAGGTGTATTTTTTAAATATGCAACTTTTAAATTTAAAAAAAAAATATTTTTATTAAGCGATACATGTACTTCCTATCTGTTAATTAATGATATATTTAAAAAGTATAAATCTTTTAAATTTATACACCACAAAGTTTAGGAGCTATCGTAAAAATAAAATTTTGGACTTCTTGACATTTTAATAAACCTTAATTGCCATCGCACTATCGACCCAATCATCGATTGTACGAAAATTCCATAGTGAATTTTATGGGTTTATTTTTTCGGATTTCATACAAAAAAAGGAAACAAATGTAATAAATCAAAGCACAAGCCAATCATTAACATTTTTTTTTTATTTATTCCGCTTTCAAAACGCTTTCAAAACGAAATCGTACTTCGTTTCTAGCTATGAGGGAAAATGTCAGATATAAATGTATATTAACAAAAAAAACCAAGATGTGTTTGTGAAACACTATGTGCCCGGCGGCATAAAGGTCACAGTCAAGGTCACAAGGTCATTGATCTTGGTGTCATTTGAAAGAACTTGATTAGCGGAGTATGCATACAAAATATGAAGTCTCTATCTTTCATTGTTCAAAAGTTATAGTGAATGTTCAAAAAAAGTATTTTTAGCATTTAGGACACAGTCAAGGTCACAAGGTCATTGCCCTTGGTAGCATTTGAAAGAGCTAAATTAGTGGAGTATGCATACTAAATATCAAGTCTCAACCATTCATGGTTCAAAAGTTATAGCGAAGGTTAAAGTTTGCAGACAAACAGATAAACAGATAAGCAGACAAACAGACAGACAGACAGGATAAAAACAATATACGCCTCGGATCTTTAGATCCGGGCGCATAAAAAGAAAAAGAAAACAAAGCATTAACTTACATACACAGGACTTTGTTTCTTGCTTCCATTTATATCCAGAGCAAAACACTAACTCTTTTGGACTAAAATTGATTTCACAAATCTTTAACTTACTGTATTTTTAGCCTTTAATCAAATGTCAAATTTATATTATTAAATTTGTACTTGTATGTTTCTTTTAAATGGGTCACTTTAGAACTACATGAGACAGATTGGACAAGTGATTGCAGTAATATAATGTAGACATACGTTGACGTTTCATCAGATATAACGTGATCTTAATGGTTTTTTAAATCAAAACAGCCATTGTCGATAGATTCCTATCTCTTAGGCGTATAAAAAGCATCCCAATAGAACTGATGCTGTTTTAACAGTATAGTAAAAAAAGCCACATAACTGATAATTTTTCAAAGGCGAAACAAGTGCTACGGTCAGGCGCGGACATAAAAGAAGCTTTTTCATTAAAAAAATTTAAAAGTTTGTCCTTTGAAGGAATGTTTTTGAAAATATCAAAAAGGAATCTAACTGAAGAAAATAATTTTCCAATTTGACAAAATAACAAAGATTGTGATTTCATATTTATGGCAATTCATTTCTATTATGAAGTTAAGGGACGTTTTTCATATGAAATTATAATTAAGCATCGGCATTCCTTAAAATGCAATAATATAGGCCCCGAATCCCCTATGATTATAATGACAAAGTCTATAATTTACTCTGAAGACCCGAAAGAAAGTAAAATAAGAGAGTCATAATATCATTATGTAACAAAAAATCTGTGAAATATCATTTAATTAATGCAGTAGTACTTTAAACACTGAACCAAACTTCTAAGTGTTAACCTAGATTAATTTCAATTTTAATGAACAAACGCATACAGTAAATAACTTCCTTAACTCGTGGTTAATTATTTATATTTCTGTTCGATGTTGCGTAAAATTCATGTAAGTATCTCTTCAGAATTTTAATTTTCAAGGAAATGATGTACCCTCAAAATGAAAATTTACATAAAATAATATCCATGGAGTCAAATCAACAGTCGCTCTAATTAGTGGAGGATATCCTTTACTGCCGGATAATATGTACGCCTGCATAGGATATAAACCCATCTGCTGTCACACATATTGCCTATATCTTTCCAAACTATTGAAATTGTGTGAAGGGAGGAGGGCTTTGACATTCTTTATTAAAATCCCAAATGTATCCCATCATTCCAAGGGATTCAGATCTGATCCAGTGTTTAAGATGATATTGGACTGCCACGAGCATCGATTTCTTATCATTTTCATACGATTAAAATTGTTTGAAAGATTCAATCACTTCCGATTTGGTTATACTTTGTCCAAAGCTTTCAAATTGTGATAATTTGGCGGTAAAATGACACACAGTTTAAAGAACGTGGTGTAAGGATGATCTCAACATTCCAACGGCTCTCCCCACTTTCTCAATGGTCATTTTGCTAATGCATCGTGTTTTTCAGTGAAACCAGTTTTTAAAATCTGATAATGATCACAAAAAGAAGCTTATTACTCAAAACACGAACCACAAAGTACAGATTTATTGTTTTTAAGCTTCGTCACAAAACATTGGGTTTCATCGGTAATATTTGATTTTCTCTTTCAACTATTGTTGAGATGACTCAATGGTCGTAATAATTTGAAAATATCATACCATTCTATAAAAAAGGTTTTAAATAAATACATTTTTAGAGTGAACACTTAAAATTTTGGTTACGTGTATATGATGATCTGCGGATAAGAGATGGATACACTTCAAAATTGTAGAAAGTGTGGCAGCATTAATGTTGTGTGTCCGATGAACACGTAAAATAAGAGGTGCACAATGGCACTTTATAGCAGCAAACGTAATGTGAGAGTTTAATTTAATTTCATTCAGTGATATATGATTGGTTGATTGTATATTGTTTAACGTCCCTCTCGAGAATTTTTCACTCATATTCATTTAGTGATATAAGAGAAGGTGACGATAAGAAAATGGGAACACAAAGAGTAAAAGACGAATTGACGTACAGACAGACGGACAAACAGTTGTCAACCCCAATCACTATATAACCCTATTTTTCAAGATGGGATACAACAAGTATAAATGTCAAAATTCACTCGCACATTAAGTTAACTTACCCACTGCATAGCCTAGATTCCGAAAGGTTAATAAGAGTAAGAAAAATAAAAAAAAAAAAAAGAAAAGACAAATTAAAGTCCAAATTTTTTATATGATTGACAGCTGCTTTTTTAATAAAAATGGAGCTCGTATATTAACTTACCTGGTCATTTGTCATTTGCATAATTATTTTGTTTAAACACATTCTGATTGCACACACAATCCTCTAAAGTTGACAACATCTATGATATTTTTGGTGACCAGATATTCCAACTATCTATTGGAATTCCCATGGGTACCAATTGCGCTCCCTTATTAGCAGACCTATTTTTATATTCATTTTTGTAACAAAAATCTGATGCGTGGACTTGTTGCAGCTTTCAACTCGACATTTTGATATATCGACGACGTATTGTCATTTTACAATGGACGTTTCCATTCTTACGTCGACACGATATACCCCGGTGAGCTTGAGATAAAAGATACCACATAGTCTGACAAATCTGTTTTATATTTGTATATTTTACTTGAAAAAGACGTTAATGGTAATCTAACAATTAAGGTATATTATAAACGTGATGATTAACTTTTCTATCGTCAACTCCTCTTACTTATGCAGAAATATACCTTCATCACCTGCACACGTAGTCTATATCTCTCAGTTGATTCGATACGCAAGGGCATGCTCTACGTATGAACAATTTCTAAACCAATTTATCATTGAGACAAATGCTGACTGACGTTTTTCATACTAATTGTTATTGCATTAATTTATTTATACACTGAATTGACGACGGGTTTTTCCGTTATTGCTCGATCATGACAAGGAGTACACAGCGGGTGTGACCGATAAGCAGGGGATGCTCACTCTTCCATTTTCATGTTTCAAACACTAGGAACGTATTTTTAAAAAATTCTAACAACATGTATTTAAATAAATATTTATCTTTTATAGAAGGAAATAAAATAAGGCATTCGTTCCAATTAGAAAAATTTTACAAAATATTCTTCCGTTATACTTCAAACTTTGATAAAATTCAAGCATGATTTCATGATGGTACTCTCAGGACATTTAATGTATATGCATGTATTAACTATTATCAATATAATGGGAAATTTAGAAATTGTTACATTTTTGGAAATGCATCAATATGATGGTAGTAAATGTAAAATAAACCTCAAGACATGGTACTACATACCGCTGTTTACAATGTTATTTGGAATACATTTCTGCTTCTATATTTTCGAAGTGAATGAATTGTAGATTACATTCTGCATTTTCTACAGATATTACAAACTATTGCTTCCAATTTTTTCTAATGGAATCAAACTTTGTCATTAATATTAGTGATGTTAATACATGTACGTATACCTGAACATGAGGATCTGAGAGCATTTATCTGAAAATCGGATTTCATAACATTTCAAATGGCGACGGAATTTCATTTTTGTTATGTACCCAGTCAAAGATTATAACTATGAAAATCGTGAAAAGGAAGATCTTTACCACAATAGATAAGGTAATACATAAGTACTATGTTAATGTAAATCATCTATCCTTCTTTTTTTACTAAATCAGGGAATATCAAAGAACTAAAAAGACTACCTAAACACGTATTGGTTTCAGCAGACAAGATTTATAACATTTTTGTACTTGTTTGTAAGACTCATTTTATCATTGCTGTATATGTATTACCGGTTGGCAGAGGATGTACACAACTCTGTGGCACTTGATCCTATCTCTAGCGTTTTGGAGATCCATGACTGCTCTGCTCAAAGTTTGTATTTTGAACTTTTGAGCCAAGATATTGTTCTTTATCGGCAATTTCATCAATAAAACTATTATGTTTACGTAAGTAAATCCTATATACACTGACATTTCATGATGCAAAGTTTCAAAATAACTTTCTAGCGTTACTTTTAACATTCCTGTTAACCAAGGCTAGTTCAATATACCCTATACACCAGCATATAATCATCATGTTTGATGGAACGCTGTATATTGTAGAATGTATACACCGGAATTCTTAGTGCAATAGTTGTTTTTATGAAGAAAAAAAATCACAGGATATCAACAAATGTCGTTCCAACATCCTATCCCCCCCAAAAAAATATGCCCCTAAAATAAATTTTATGCCCACGAATACAAGGATGTTATACAGACTATATAATGGTCAAATAACGGCTAAATTGTATGACAAACGAGATGAATTCAGCGTTTCCATCGTCAAAGTTTTTATTTTTGTAAAGCAGTATTTAATAATACGTGTATATAGCGTAAACTACTCCTAATGTATAAGCTACATATTCAGAAGAAAGCCCAGTAAATAATTATTTTTAAAAGCCAGCCGACCTCAAGGATTATAGTTTCAGCTTATAGCTATTTATTTCTGTCTTGAAGTTAAAGGATTTTCCCCATATGAAACTATAAGCCCCAACTCCCATATGATTATAATCATATTTTACTCTAAACGATCCAAAATAGGTGTCACGTGAAAAAGTAAAATAAGAGAGTCACCATGTCATAATAAAATGAAGAACCTGAAGGATTCATTAAATATTTGCATATCCACTGCTTTCTCCCGCTATAAACCTGCAGGCTTCAATTGCTTTCATAGCACTATAGACCCAACTGCTCCTGCTATCTTTCGCACTCGTGTAGAACAAGCTCTACTAGATTTACATAAAGTATTGAGAAGTATATATATGCAATGTTTCGTAAAAAAGTTTTTAATAATATATTTTGGAAAAAAAGAAATTCAAAACAATTTAGAATTGCACATTTATATCTCTAAAAATTTAATTTCCGTCAATGTATTTAATTGTATAATAAAACTTTTTAATAATTGAAGAGAACCACCATATTTCTATTTTTTCTTATCTTTTTTTTTGGGCATATTTGTACAAAGAACGATAACTCTTCACACTTGGTGATAAAACATTCAGAAAAAGCAAAAATTCTTTAATTATAATGTCTATTTCAAGAACGATTTCAGTTTTTAAACATGAATAGAAAAACTTAAAAAAAAAAAACAGAAAAACATTCTGGAGTTATAATAATTATTAAAACATTCCCTTTTTTCATCAAAAGGTTAAATTATTGATTTTCGTCAGAGGGTTTATATAACGTTGATCGATGACGTTACAACTGTATCAAAACAAAAATAAAAAAAAAGAGAATCTGACGACAGTACTGCTTGTATCCAGATAACTGTGTTTCAGAGGCAAATACTGTACAATTTGTTCCTGATTTATTAGAGAAAAGGTGCAATGATCAGATATACTAGTTTTATAGCCGTGTGTGTTTCTTTACTGATGACAACAAGCCTCATCCTTATGTAAGCCGGGATTTCCTCTGATATTCTGAACAACATCAAAGAATGCAAATATAGGTAATAAACAACGATTATTTAGTGAACATGGCGTTATGAATAGCAATAGCTCTGCTGGCATATTTTCCATCATGGGATATGCCAGCAGAGCAATTGCTATTCATAACGCCATGTTCACTAAATAACGTAGTTTATTTCTTTTAAATGTAATGCAGTGATACAGGAGAATCTGTGGACAAGAGATTGATAACCTTCAAAATTTAGAAAGAATGACATGTTATGGTAATATCCATATTATGTGTCGGATCAAAACCTAAAGTAGGAGGTGCACAATAGCATTATGTTACAAATATTCTGTGAGTCTCATAACATCTCATTCAGTTGTTTAAGGCTAATCGGGTTATCAATAAGAGATGGGTACCATAAAGAGTAAATAAAAGACGGACTTAAAAACAGACGGGAGGACCGACGGTAACCCAATCACTATATGACCCTACCCTTTAAGATGAGGTTTAACAAGTATAATCGCCAAAACTCACTTACATATTACCCTGTATACAACAGGTAACGCGGGGATTCGCTAAAAGGTATGGGGGAGTAGACTTTACCGCTTCTGAGTCAGAAGCGATGTAGGTCACGTCTTTTTTCGGTATACCCCACTGAATATAGCAATAATTAATCTTTGTATTGGTCCTCTGTATATTTATGATAATATTTTTAAAAAATCATCAAATTGAGAATATCAAGAAAGCAAACAGCGAAAGAAACGTCGAAATTTGAAATGTTCGATTTTGTGACTTCCCAAATTATTAAAGAAACAACTAATTATCGATTTATAGATAGCTACATGCAAATTAAAAGGTATTGGCAGAATTTAAAAAAACATTGAAATAAACACATACATTTCATTGAATTTAGCGACTCTCCCATGCGCTGTGTTTTCCAAGAATCGACTCCCCTTACCTTACAATTACTGACTGAAGAGAAAATGTCTTAAATAATTAAAATTTTTAACAGAGTCTACTCAAGTTTTAATTATTGGATCTAAAAGATAAACGTTTGCTTTGTTGTTTTAATTGTATTAAGCCCTGTGCACGTCGCAGATAGTATAAATCTTACATGTTTTATACCCTCGATCACCGTAATTATGAAATCTGAGACTACTAGAAGTACATATATTAGAAACCTGGACAGAGGACCCATACAAAGCTTAACTATTGCTATCACCCGTGGGATATATGTTTTTTTTAACAAAACATCTTACAAATACCGAAAATGATGTGATTTACATCGACTCTGAGCCGTTGTATACTGTGTATTTAGTCAACTTACCCATATAACAAGCATAGCCTGGATTCCGATATATCAAGTTGATTAAGAAAAATGCATAAATTAAACACCAGGAACGTATTTAAAATCATTTTCGAACGACAGCAGAATTTCATTTGACATATATTGAAATATATATGTTTGTCATCTCTTATAGAAGGAAATAAAACGCTCTGATGAAAATATTTCTACAAACAAGTCTTCCGTGAAACTGAACTTTCAACTTCAAGTATAAATTTCATAATGGTACACATAGGACATTCAATGTATATGTATGTAATTACTATGTATACACTATGATTAACATAGTGGGAAATGGAGCAATATGATATAATGTGAAAAATAAACCCCAAGACGATGCACTACTTACCCTTCTATTAAGTGTAAATTGGAATGCATTTTCTATTTTAAATAATGCATAAATTGAAGATTACATTTTTTATTTCCTACAGTTTTTTTTTTATAAACTATTGCTTCTAAACTTTTCAAATTAAATTAAAATTTCTCATTAATATAGTTGATAATTATGATCGATGAGCAGTTATCTGTAATACGAGTAAATACATAATTTTTCCAAATTGCGACAGAACTTTATTTCTGTTATGAACCAAGTCGAAAATTTTAAATACAAAGATTAAGGTAAGGAAGACACTAATTTATTGTCATAATAGATACGGTGTTTTAAGAATACATGGTCATGGGCTCTATGCAAATCATCTTTTTGCTCCGTTTCCACTACATAGGCGAATATTAAAGCATTATAAAGACTATCCTATGGTTTTAGCAGACAAGGTTTATAACAATATTGTCTTTGTTTGTAAGACCCATTATTATCATTATGTAATTATATATACACGTATATACATGTATATGAGCTGAGGATATAAAAGTCACGTTTGTGATAAAGTTCTGTTGTAAGGTTGCTATAAATGTCTTTTGCTTGTAGGATATCAAAATAAAATCTATGAAATAGATGATTTACACTATCTCTGTAGTATCTTTAATTTTCTATCAAGTTTAAAGTGTATGCAGCTTTTTTTACGTTACAAGTGTATAGAATGATACAAAACATTATTTCATGTTTAATTCTTTAAATTATGAATTGCAATTACTTACATACTACACTTCTGAACTGGAGATATTGTTAAACCATTGAAGAGTTAGCTCAAGGTAATGTATTTAATGACTTAATTAGATGTAATCTAAATGTTACTTCACAGATCAAACTCAAAATTTTATTTCAAACTTTCTTCCTGTTCACAGTACGCATATACTCATGTGCATGTATGTTTATCACACGGTAAAGTCTGTTAGCATCAATAAAAGCCTTCTTGGTACCTGTACGTATGATGTCCTCTTCGATAATATGCTACAGGTTTAGGTACACTACTGAAAGTAATAGCTATTGCATTAATTTTCTAACAACTTTGACCTGCTCAGTGTAAATATTGTATCTTAAGACTTACGTCCACTGAGTAAACAAGGTTTTCCTTTTGAGACATTATAATAGAGTTTTTCCCTCTGTGCTAGTTATGTTCCTCAAACGAAGTTAGGGAACATATTGTTTATACTCTGTTTCTTACTATGTTCCCCAAACAAAGTTGGGGAACATATTGTTTTTACTCTGTTTCTTATTAAGGTCTTCTGTCTTCAGCGGAAGACCTTTCTGTTATTCTTAGGTTTCTTTTCCATAGTTTTTATTATTTTTTTCTTACATATTTTGTGCACGCGAGTTCTCAAAAACGGCTTCATCGATTTCCATGAAACTTTCAGGACTGATAGAACATAAAAAAATCTAGGCATAGATGTTTTTGTTTTGATGACGTCACTTCCGGTTCGAAGAGATTTCTGCGATTTTATTTTTAGAGGGTTACTTTGTCCGGCAATGTTCTCAAAATCATTGAAGATAGAAGTGTGAAATTTTACGGGATGCCAGAGCAACCTTTGGGGAAATGCCTTTTGTATATCACAACTACCGGAACTATGAAGCGCTGACCTCGCTATGGCCCGAAAATAGTCCTATCAAGAATTTCAAAAATTTTAACACTTCTTCTACGATAATTTTTTACCTCGAAATATTTTGTTAAGACATGTAGAACAAAAGAAGTGTAGAATTACAGGATCTTTCAAATGATATCTCCAAGAAAGGGCTGGCCCCTAAAATGAAGAGCCTACAGGGGCCGAAAGTTTTTCCTCTATATCTCAAAAAGAATTTGTAATACGTCAAAGAAGCAAAGTTGTTCAAAATGTAAAGTTCAATCTATTGGTGTTGTCAAAATATGTCAAGTGACGTTACTTCCAGCCAAACCGGAAGTAGTCGTAAAATGCATTTTTTTTTTTGCCGTTCTTGACAAGTTTTTGGATAAAATCTGTCATTGGGAGCATAAAATTCAATTTTCTGTCGTCACTTCTGGTCAAACCGGAAGTAGCAAAAAATGGATTATTTTTGCATGAATTAACATGGATTTGGAGGATTTCAACCATTTTTGGATGCATTTACTCATTTTTTTTTTAAAGAAAATTACTTCCGATCTAACAAGACGGAAGACCTACTCGTTGATTTACAACGAGCTTTGCACTAGTTAAGGTCTTCCTTTTCCAACGGAAGACCTTTCTGTTATTCTTAGGTTTCTTTTCCACATTTTTTTGTTTTTTTTTTCTTACCGAATTTGTGCACGCGAGTTCTCGGAAACGGCTTGCTCGATTTTCATGAAACTTTTAGGGCTGATGGAACATAAAAAAATCTAGACATACTTTTTCTTATTATGATAACGTCACTTCCGGTTCCGAGATTTTCGCATTTTAGTGAATTTTAGAGGTTTAGTTTGTCTGCGAGTTTTCTCGAAAATGGCTTCAGATAGAAACTTGAGATTTTCAGTGATAATAGAGCAATAAATGTAGTTGTGCGGAACGTACTTCATATTCACCGAAATTGCTGTATACGGAAGCTCGCTATTTCCCAAAAATAGTCCTATCGCGAATTTCAAAAATGTTGACACCTTTTTTAACGATAACTTTTTACCTAGAAATATTTTGTTAAAACATGTATAACAAAAGAAGTGTAGAATTACAGGATCTTTCAAAATGATATCTCAAAAAAGAGCTGGGGTTCCTTAAATTAAGGGCCTAGCGGGATCGAAAGTTTTTCTTTATATCTCAAGAAGTAATGAAGCAAAGTTGTTCAAAATATCAAGTTGCATCTATTGAGGTCGTCAAAATACGTCCGGCGACGTCACTTTCGGCCAAACCGGAAGTAGTCAGAAAACACATATTTTTGCCGTTCTCGACAAAATTTTGGGTATCATCTGTCACTAGGACCCTAAAAATTAAATTTCCATCCGTCGTCATCACTTCTGGTCATACCGGAAACAATGAAAACTGGCTTTTTTCTGTCTTAATTAACATAATTTAAGAAGATTTAAGCCATTTTTCGGCATTATTACTCATTTTTGTAAAAAGTAAAAGTAAAAAGTAAGAAATTTAAAGGGTCGGGTTGTCCAGAGTTTTTCTGAAAAATGGGTTGAGATAGAAACATGAAACTTTCAGGTATGATAGACCTATGTCTGTAGATATGCCTTTGCATTTTGCTTTTTCCGGAAACGCCGCACGTCTGCGCTTTATATGGCCCGAAAATAGTTGTATCGCAAATTTAAAAATTTTTAACACCTTTTCTACGATATCTTTTTACCTGGATATATTTTGTTAAAACATATAGAACAAAAGAAGTGTCGAATTCCAAGATCTTTCAAATGATATCTTGCAAAAAGGACTGCCCCCTTAAATTAAGGGCCTAAAGGGGCCGAAAGTTTTTTCTTTATATCTCAAAACAAATTGAGAATTTGAAAAATGTCAAAGAAGCAAAGTTGTTTAAAATGTCAAGCTTAATCTATTGGAGTCGTCAAAATACGTCCGGCGTCGTCACTTCTGGCTGAACCGGAAGTAGTCTTAAAACGCGTATTTTTGCCAATCTTGACAAGTTTTTGGGTAACATATGTCTCTGGGAGCATAAAGATTAATTTTCCGTCCGTCGTTGTCATTTCCTGTTAAACCGGAAGTAGCAAAAAATTGCTTATTTGTGCATTAATTAACATAGCTTTAGAGGATTCAAACCATTTTATGCGTTATTTCTCATCTTTCTTAAAAATAAAAATGCTACTTCCGGTCAAACAGGACGGAAGACCTACTCGTTGCTTTGCAACGAGCTTTGCTCTAGTTATTATTGGCTTTTTTTTCTTACCGATTTTGTGCACGCGATTTCTCAAAAACGGCTGAACGAAATCTTATGAAACTTTTAGGACGTATGGATCATCAATTTAACCTTACGCGTTTTTCCCGTTTTGATGACGTCACTTCCGGTCTGATTTTTTAGGCTCATTTTGTCCACAATTTCCTATAAAACGGGTCTAGATAGAAACTTCAAACATTTAGGCATGGTAGAGCTATGTATGGAGAAGTGCATCAGGTATTTAAAATTTACCGGAAATGACGCACGTCGGCGTTCGCTATGGACCAAAAATAGACCTATCACGAATTTCAAAATTTCTCACACCTTTTCTACGATATCTTTTTACCTTGAAATATTTTGTTTATACATATAGAACAAAAAATGTGTAGAATTGCAAGATCTCTCGAATGATATGTCGAAAAAGGAGCTGGCCCCTTAAAAAAGGGATCTAGAGGGGTCAACGGTTTTTCCTTAATATCTCAAAAAGTATTGAGAATTTATAATACATTTAAGAAGCAAAGTTGTTCAAAATTTCAAGCTCAACCTATTGCGGTCGTCAAAATACATCCGGCATCGTCACTTTCGGTCTCTCCAGACTTTCTACACAACGGTTCTAGATAGAAACATGAAACTTTCAGGCATGATATACCAAAGTCTATAGATATGCGTAACGTATTTCATTTTTACCGGAAGTGCAGTACGTCGGCGCTGGCTATGGCATGAAAAATGACATTTTGCAAATTTCGAAATTTCTAACACCTTTTCTACGACATCTTTTTACTTGGAAATATTTTGTTAAAGCATATAGAACAAAAGAAGTGTACAATTTCAAGATCTTTCGAATGATATCTCGAACAAAGGGCTGGTCCCTAAACTCCTTCAAGATCTTCTACATAAAAGTAATCAAATCGACATTTTGATATATTTATAATATTCATATAACATTAATTACCTGGACACAACAAGAAGCAAACGACGGTTCTGACCAGTGGACACAAGATTTTTTATCCTTCGATCCCAATCTTCGACGTTTTAGAGGTCCCTGCTTGTTTTTTCGCCTTCCTTGTATTGTTCCACTAGGTTTCCGAACTTGAATGTTTACTTTTTCAATTTATGTTATTCCACTACATATGAAATATTGATTGCCTAAATAATATGAAGCTGTAGAAAAAACAGTAAAGTGGAATATGGTGTAAAATTTTAATTCAATGTTATTTTTTAAAACAAGGTTTTTTACTTTGTTTTAGTTTTAAAAAAAATATTTTTTAGTTTATGCAGACGATCTCGGGTACAAGTTAACCTCACAAATCAGTTAGTGTACACAATAACTTAAAATATGCATTTGTAATGTACTGTAAAATCACATACTTTCGTGGGTCAAATTATAGGGGTTTGAGGAAACAACAGTGGTTTGTAGAGACCTGATTGTGGTTGGAAAATGTTTAGTAGTAATGCATATTAATGTTTACATTTAGTAGTTGCCTTAAATTTGCGGGACTCTCCGTATCTTTAAAAGGAAACAAAATTTAACCCCACGAAAAAAGGCGGCTTCACTTTTTTATAATACCATTAATTTTAAAAATCACCATACATGTACACAAATTCAGAGAGAAAATGAATAGTACGTGTATGAAGCTATTTAAAAGCTAATTTAATCAGAACCTGTTCTGAGTGTATTGGTTTGGGACCATCTTCTTTTCATGAAAAATGAAGGAACAAAAGAATTTTATTTTCATGTATAGTTTTACAGATTTGTTTGGGTTATTAATCAATAATTCTTAATTATTGTGATGTAAAAAAAGAGTGTAAAGATGTAAAAATAATACCAGTAGTAATTAATTTAAGTACAAATATTTCCTAATAAATATAACAATTTTCTCATAATTTGTTTATAAAGTAAAACAAACACATTCGGATAAATTGTGCTGAACAAAAGTGAAGCTAAAACTCCATAAACAATTTTCAGTTATATCACCGATTTTTTAATACGTCCTAAAGAAACTCAAATGTTACTTTGTGTCTGTGATAATGTCCTGTTGCTGTTCTCACATCCTACAAAATACGTTCCAATATATATAAACATAAGCAGACCTGCTGTTGCTAAGAGATAGATAATGCCAGTAGTAATGGAATTTGATTTTTCGCTGTTGAGTTGGTTTTTGCTTTTCGTATTTTCATTGTTGTAGCGTTTGGACAAATGTTTATAAAGTGAGATTGCTGAAATAAATAACGTTATAATAAAAAAAATGTTCCAATCTCCAGATTTAATAATACACTGACTACATTCTAAATTACTATCAAATTTTCTCTCCATATTGAGAGGGATGTTAAAGAACAAACTAACAAGCTATCAAAATGATTTTCATTCGTTTGCAAATAATTGATGTTCTTTCAACATTTTGTCAACTCAACGTGTTAGTACTCAATTGATGCAGACACTGGATTATTAACCTTAAACTCTGCTTTTTAACCATATCAAGTCCACCATTCCGACTTAGAACATTTTTCCAAATTTTTGGTTTTAAAACAAAAAGTCAGTTTTCAACCATAACGTTTTACAGATGTCATCCATTGAATTGATTTTGTGTTGTTTGACGTCCCTCTGGAGAATTTTTCACTCATGTGGAGATGCCACCACTTGCCGATAGAAATTTAAGCTGCAAATTTTGGCCTATACTCAGTACTTAAGGCCATTGAGCAGGGAAGGATTTTTTTCACACCAGCACCTACTGCAACACGGGACCTCGGTTTAATTATACGGTCTCATCTGAAGGACAGGCCTACGCATCCCACAGTGCAATTCGAGCCCGCGATGTAAGGAACAACTCCTTACTTCGCGACTCTTGAGCAGACGCTCTAGCCATTGCACCACGCGGGCGACGACACAGTGGATAATATGCGTGTATTATAATTGATGCATTTTTATGAAGTATAAATTAGGTTTCATTAAAGATGAGTCGGTGCTTAATACGAATGAAAAATAAAATTTTAGAGACATAAAGAACGTAAAAGATACTAGTATATTGTGACAAAATTAAAACTTCACAATTTACGCTTTAAGATTGAGGAATAAACAAAACACTTGAAAAATTGTAAATTTCAAACCGAAAAGTTAAAATATTGCATTGTATTAGACAAACCAACTTTTATATCGAATTAACGTCTCTTTATTTGTGTCCAAGGCTGTTTAAAAACTCGTAATTTTAAGATCCCATACTAGAAATGTGATATTAACTCACCAATACATAGCGTTTTAAAACTTTAACCATATTTTGTAGTTTTCTAAGGTGAGACTTCCACTTCAATTTGTTGACATCATTCATAATAATTCTAATAAATTATGTGATAAAACATATCATGAAGAATTTATCATTAATCAATAAAATTTTTACCTTTCCTTGGGCTTGAAGGATGCTTGGTTGATGTTTGATTTTCCGTTTTTGGAATTGCTAGTGTATAACGGACTGACATTGTGTATTCAGCTAATAAGATATAATTTCTTAAATGTTCGATTTCAAGTTGAGGCAAAAACACTAGATACAAAGAAATATTTTACATCTTTAAAAAGAAATCATCCGTGAAAAAAATGAGGATATTTTAACTTATTCTGATGAATGATTATTTGAGCGATACTCTACCCTTCTGTTATTTTGTTATCAACAAAGCATAATTACATTTCTTAGTCATAAATAATTATATTAAAGAAAATACCTTCTTTACGTATTTCACAACCGTGAGCATGATGACAGTCTTCTTTGCTACAGTTGCACTGAGATTGACAGTCTCTACCAAATGATGGATATTCACATCGTCTTGTGCAATTTGGACCGTGGAATCCGACTTCACATGCTATTTTAGAAAAGTATGTCTGATTTTGTTTTTGCTCTATCATACTCTTGTAGGGAGTCATAAATGATGAATTATTAAGAGGAAATATTTTCATCATAATATTGCCGGATAATAAAGTAATTTTTTTGCTACAATCATGTATTTGAGTAAACAGTAAAAAAAAATGCCTATTAAATCGGTATATAATCAGGATACGTCTATACATTGTTCACTAGCTCGATTATGCAAAGGCTTGATACTGGTTAAATATGCAGCATAAATGCAATAACGATTAAGCGACAGCACTATAATAACGAGGTACTAAAAGCAACGAATTTCGCTTTAGTGAATTTGTCATGGTACGACCGCGACGTCTCATCACCATCTTGCTATCGCACATCGCTTTATTTTCATCGCACTTTGACCCAAAAGTCGATAATTTATGCGGTTATATTTGGATTAAATTCCAAAAGGGGAAATCGAAAACTTCCTTTGATTCAAGCTTCAAGGAATAAAACATATAAACAAAGTTGATAACCAAAAAAGAATGAAACACAGCATTTACTTACATATGCAGGAATGCGTTGTTTGATTCCATTTATATCCAACACAGCATATTAACCCATTTGGACTAAAATTAAGTGAAATTTGGTTTCTTAATATTCTAATCAAACGTCAATTGAAGTAAATATACCCTTATTTATAATTGCATGTTTTTCTCAAATTGATCATCTTAGAACTGAAGAAGGTAAAATAGACAAATACATGTAAATGCTATTTCGATTACAGTTATAACGTACTACATGTAACGTACTTCATGTAATACACATTATGTTGACATTAAAACAGATTTAATGCCATCTCTGATTGTTTTGGAGTGGCTCTACATGTAATGAGATTGCAGTGTATTTTTTGAATCGGTTCTCGTGGTAATCCAGAGAGGAAGTTAAACAACAAACCTGGTCTCCAAAAAAAAAATTGTCAATCAGAAACTCAAGCATTTTTCAAATATCAACTTCGGAGTACTTTCGTGGGCAATAATTTTGCAATGACAAGACATGTTTCATTTTTTATTGAAAAATTCTGGACTTTATTTTATCGTGGGTAAATTTTGTATTTAAAGTTAAAGAGTTTTAATTTTTAATGCTGTTGGTTTTGGTAATTTAAGCTTTCCAAATGTTTCTTTAAATTTTGAAATATTCGCATCTGATTAACACCACTACCTAAATATATTGTTGCACAGAACTACTTTTAATGTTTCTCCTTTACTACTGTTAATACATATGATATTTTAGTGATGAATAAATAAAAGACATGGCAGGCTTTGTTTTCATTAATTATTGGAATCCAATAAAGCTACATGTATGGTTACTGTATGGTTAGTATTCGAATTCAGTTTGTATCTTAACGCGTATCGAATAAAATTATAATAAAATGTTTAGATTTGCATCCTTTGAAGCAAATCATTTGCTGCATTTGATTCTCTCTTGATTTATACTTTTGGCATGAATATTTGATAAAAATGTTCATTAAAATTGAGAAAAATTATACATTGTACAGTAAAACTCGGTTATAACGAAGTCACGGGGACCTATGAAATTACTTTGATATACTCGTAATTTGTTATATCTGTATAAGGAATTCATTAAATTTATATAGCTGGGGATCCAAAATAATTTCGCTTTATCCGTGAATTCGCAGTATCCGTGTTCGTACTAAACGAGTTTTGCTGTATAGGTGATTTTTGTTTAAAATAAATACAGACTGTATAATTATTTTAAACAAAAATCACATATTATGTAACTTACCTATTACATTGATTGGCTTCCGACAAATTAAATTGATAAAGAAAGATGAATGTATCAAGCACTATTAACTTTTCTAGAACAACAGCAAAATTTAATTAACATATAATGAAATATAATTCTTCTCTCTCTCTCTCTCTTATAGGAAATAAAACGAAGCATTCGTTTTGGTGAAAAAAAATCACACACAATTCTTCCGTGATGCTGAACTTTAATCCTATCCAAGCTTAAGATTCCTAAGGGTACGTTCAGGATTGCCAATGGATGCATGTATCCTTGTATTATTATCAATATAATGAGAAAATAGAAAAAGTCTTTGTATCAATATGATGAAATAAACCACAAAGCATGGTACTACGTAACCCTGTTTCAAAAATTATTTGGAAAACATCTAAACGTCTCTATCATCAAAAATGATTAATGAATTTAAGATTACATTCAGCGTTTCATATAGATATACTTCAAACTATTGTTCCAAAATTTTTCAATTTTAATCAAATTTCCTCATTGCCGATAATGGTTTAAGTAATACGTATAGTTGATTAAACATGGATATCTAAGAGCAATCATCTTAAATACAAAGAATACATGGCATTTCAAATGGAGACGGTTATAAATAATTATAAGTTATTAACCCTGTCAAAGAATAATCTTCGGAAAAAACAATAAAAAATTATTTTTTTATCACAAAGAAAATTATTTTCCAACGAACAACTTCTGAGTATTTAGAACATGTATTTAACAATCAGAATAGTTTTACAAACTAAATCATTTAAATGTATGACCTTTCTTGTGATTATCACATGCAAAGGTTTTTGTTTCGAAGAAGTAAACTTCGGGAAGAAAACATTGATTTTCCCTAAATATTATCATATCAAAAATTTGAATTTCGTAACATCCTAAAGACTTTTTGTAAACGCATAAATCTAATTTCATGTGATTTTTAAAGACCATATGTTTTCATAAAACTTGAAGAAAATTCAGACTGGAAGATGTAGACTGCTTTAAACAATTACAATATGGATAGTTCTTTTTCTGAAAGTTTTGTACTTACCCAGTACAATTCTGAAGTGAAAATAATGTTATCCAATGGAAGAAAATTGTCAATGTTATGAAATAGATGACAATGTTAGATGCCATCTTAAATGCTTTTTGACAGAACATACACATAAAAACTTTCTTTCTGTTCGGAGTATATATTAACTACACGTGCATGTGTGTTTTATGCCAAGTTTCCAACCTCCTACAGGATTAAACTTATTTTAGATAAACAGTTCCCTATGGAAAAAAATATTATTTAAAGTACTGTTAAATACTTATATTTCCTTATAATGATAGATTTTCAAGGATGGAATATGATTGATATACATGTATTTTCTATTACCGGTTTGAGGTAAAGTCTGCTAGCATTAATGAAAACCTTCCTGAATTTTCCATAATATATGTTTGATGTCCTCTTTGACTCAATGCTTATATTTGAAGTTGATCGCTAAATTTCAGAAATAAGAATAGCCCGTTTGAGTCCATTGAGTTTTCAAAATCCAGATTCATGGAACTATCAATAAAAACATCATTGCATATTTTACTAGAAAAAATACATTACAAAATTAGTATGATAAATGTGATGATTAAGTTTTCTTACGCACAAGAAAAATAAGCAAATTTGGATCCAAGATAAAATATAAACATACCAGCTCAAAAGAAATTGAGCTGGAAACAAATGATAATAAAGATTTTGATTTTAGTTATCACTTTATGCTCGATTATGGTCGTTTCTGGTTCATCCTTAATGCTTATAGATCCTTTTCACGAATGTTTATTATAAAATGAAATTGCTGGAAAAATTAACATCATGGTCAGCTATGTCATGTTTCATCATCAAGTCAAATTGTGTTGTACCAACATCATATTCCAATCCTTTCTATAAGCATAGTTATAACTCATGAAATTAAAAAATTGTTGTTCTTTTTGTTATATCCTTGTATTTGTTACTCGGCTGATGTTCAACTCTTTCAATAAACTAAAATTTTGCTTTTTAATAATGTTTATACGTTTTTTTAACCACATCTAATCTATGATTTCCATTTAACACATACATGCATATTCTGACTTTTGAATTTCAATGTCCGTTCCTAACCTTATAAGTTAACAGATGTAATATATATATTGCTGCATTTTTTATGCTGATATTTTATTTATATTTATATATTGTAAATCACGAACGTATATCATTTAAATGCAATTCGAGTAGATTTTAGTCATTAAATAAATGTCTCCGTAGTATATTAAAGATAAAATCGTGTGGATTTGTCACTCTTTTATTTTTTACGTTATTGGAAATAAGAGAAAAAGAAATGTAGGTCAATGCGAAATTCTTTCTTGTTTTAAAAATATCATGCATGATCAAAGTTCTGCTGCATGATAAAATAATTATTCATCAGAAAGATAAGACTTGAGTTGTCATAGAGTTGAATTTCAGAATCGTACAATATTAGAGCTTGCAATAGAAATGTTAAGAAATGATGAATAAAATTCATCTCGGAATTAGGGCTGCTTTCTTACATTCTAATTACAGTTAAGGCTAGTTGTTTCCAGTTTGAAAAAAAGTGTTTGTTTTAATTGTAATTTTCTAAGGCTAAAGTTTAAGTTTCAGAATTTTCCAAGCCCCAGGACCATAAACAAAAACACACAAAAAAATTAATCATCGCGATCTTTGTTGAATATTTACGTTGTACGTGTAGGAAATTGCAATTCCTGTACAGATACACGAAGAAATGTTGATCCTATATAAAACAACTATAAAAGTTAAATCAATTTGGAATATTTACTATTTTTCTCATTTTAAACTTACTACTTTACGATTAGTTGTTCTATCGCTTGTAATTTAAAGCTTTTCAATTGTCAACTTGAGAGATATTGTTCTGGAATTCGATAAGTTGGTTAGGAAAGCTTTTTCCCCTAATTATTTTTTTATATATTTATTGATTATATTTTATTCGATGATTTTTTTTTATATGAAGGAACTTAACAGGCATATTGATACACATGGCTTTGCTAGTGCCTTTTGAAGTTTTTGCAAAAACAGACGCTTCGGATTGCATTAAGAAAATTAAAAGCTATAAAGCTGTATGTAAAGAACTGAGATTTGAAGACGACAATCATGGACAAATTTTGAAAAAGAAAGGTAAAAAAGTTTCATTATGATCTTATTTATCTATCATTGATTGTTGGACTTTACTTTTATCCTTTTGCGTATATCTTATTGATTTCAATTCACTTCTCTTTTCTTTGATTTTTATAAGCATAACCATACAATATAGTTTTGCTTTTAAGGGTCCCAATGAACAAATCAACAGAACATAAATTATTTATTGAGTAAAACTCATAATACGTTCAAATAGACCGAGCTTGCAAAATTCAAATGATTTTACAAAAAACTCCAATAAAGCAATTTGATCATAACGAACAAATAAACATATTCAAAATATGTCTGGGAGAGGGAGGTAGACTGTTACGGTATAGCAGCAAACTTCAAATGATGTCAAAAACCCAAAATAATTACTTTACTTTTTTTTAATGAATCGTGTATAAGACAGATTCAACCTTTTCTACCGTGAGCAAAATGAACAACCAACTTATCTTCCATACCATTAGACATATACTGCTTTCATTTATTTTTCCGCTAATATATATATTAAATAATTTTAAAAAGTTATGGGGACACACAGGTATTCATGAAATACTATTGTAAAATATTAATAAAAATACTGATATATCACTAAAACATTGAATGTCCCTTGTTTCTTGTTTGAACGAAATTTGTATCCGCTTCATGTATTAGCAATTAAAATTTACAAAAAAGAACGTAGCATATTTTCCCTCCAAACGCGTCGTTGTCAACAACTGAAAAGATCGTTTGAAATATAAAAAAATTAAATGAGAAACAAAAATTGACCCTTAATATCTCTGTTGATACTTCTAAAAGCAGAGATGAAAAAGCACAAATACAACATATGATGAACGATAATATTTGATAAATGAAAGAAGCACATAATTCTATGAATGCAAAGCACAATACAATAAGATATATCCAGAGTGCGGTAGGATTAGCTCCTACAGACACTGTAGAATCATTATATTTTGTGGTCGTAGGTATCCTTCTTCCTCGAAATACTCGGGAATCAAAGCCATGTTTCCTTTAGTATATCTGATTAAATACACAAAAGGACATCCCTTTGAACCGTTAAAAAAGCAAGAGCCACTTCTGATCTTTTATGGCCCTGGCAAATTATGAAAAATCAAAACTGTTCAGTATATGTTGAAAATGCAGAATTTTTCATCTGGACTGTTGACGACCACGTATCTATCAAAACTGACGTAATTTGCTATCTATTAAATGCATCATGACGTCATTAAATGCGTCATTTTTACCATATCCTGCACTTTTTAAAAAAAAATGCCCTAAAATTGAAGCATAGGAAATAACTCAATGAAAGATATGTTCTTGAAGATCAAAAAGCTTGTTTTAATTTTTGAATTGTGAGCTGTACTATATTTTAATTCTTTGCTTAAGGTAGCCAAATACGCATATTTTCTTCAAAAGTCATGAACATTGCATTTTCTAAATGGTATCTACTCATTTACATGGACTACAGCAACTAAACCAGGAAGTAGATTTAGCACAGCTATTGTCAGAAATGGTGAAATTATTGGTTATAACCATATAAATGGTAAAGTAGGCTATCACAACAATGAAAGTGGTTCAGCAACAGCGATAATAAAAATGACCAAGAACGACAAGGTGTGGATAAGAGTACAAGAACATGAAGAGTATGCCTACGCCATCTGGTCGTCTTTCTCTGGCTTTCTGTTGTAAAAGAGGTAGCGTGTTATCAAAATACATTAAATGGAATTAATAAATGTGATGGATAATTTTGCTATTTTTTGATGGTTTTTTTTTCTTTTGAAGATTTTGTCAAAAAATTGATTAATGTTGTCAACAGAATATAATGCACCCTTTGGGGGCTAATTCATGGTGATGTAACCATGCATTTTTGATGTATCAAAAATACTCGCCTTTCAGTCGGTCCGCCTATAATCGATTGTATATCTTGAGGTTATCTGGAGGAATTTGCTATTGCTATTGACCCACTTATCGGTTCAACGTTTTGCCAGAATCAGTTGACAATTTCAAAACAATGCTCTTACGTTCCAACCTGAGTTCGAATCACAATCTGGCCAGCAGCTTCTCTTCAAGCACTTTAATTCATCTGATCAGTTTGCTTTGTCACTGAAAGTTAGAACTCTTGATAAGATTTATCATATTTAAACTATCATTGAGTCATTGTTTACAGTGTAAACAATGAAAAGTAAACCGAGTAGAAATCTGGCTTAGCGTTTTCATGAGAAAACAATAACAATGTCGATAGTATTTCAAAACCACAGATTAGCAATGTGATTGTGATGGGACTTTTTAGCAATAAGTACAGACGTAAGCTTAGTAATGTCTTTCAATTAACAATATCTACCTCCTTTGATTTACTTCTACCATACGCAAATAAATTTAAACTGTTTTCATCTCAATTGCACCTAACTTAATTCTGTCTCCGAGTTGCAAACATTTTTTTTAAAAGAGGCATGCTAAAGACAAATAAGTTGATGAAACAATCTCCTCAAAGTCACCATTTTGGAAGTTCTATTGTCTAAATACTATGTACAATGATCTTTTCAGCAAATATAATTTTATTATGAAGCTGAATGTTGACTGACTTTTACTTACTAAATGGATTTTTCTGTTTGGCTGATTATGATAAAGAGCAATGGCGAGTGTTACTTGTCGAAAAGGGATGGCTTCTCTGCCATGGTACTTGACCTCACATCGGAATCTTGGTGTAACTTTGTTCCTCATCTGCATTGTTTCAATAAACTTCAGATATCGAGTCTCTTTTTAAAGTTCATTTTCTCCATATGTTGGAGAAAGTCATTAAAACTTACTGATTGTCTTCTTGTCAAACAGAGTAATTTTGAAATTTCATAGTAAACGTTTATACTTAATAGAAATACATAAGAAAGACACTGGCAAGACAAAATCAAAATAAATAATATTGGAGCAATATTAAACAGTAACCATAATTTCGATTTTTCAATATTCTATGGGAATAAACCAGTATTTCACATTTGTTGTATATCAAGATCTCTCAATATGCGCAAAAATATATTTTCAATATTTTATTCTATATTACAAAGTTAAACCTTACTCTGAGTAGTGGTCTCGTATTATAAACTTACGACAATATTCAAAGAAATATAAAGAGAGTTAAAGGATTGAATTTATATACTCAACAAAAAAAGAAACGCATATTCAGAATAATATGAAAATCTAAGTTTTAAGTTTAAACCTTATTTTATTTAAGTGATTTTAGAGTGTGTTGTGTTAAAAATCAAACATGTCCTATGTTGCAAATAAAAAAGTCAAGTTGATGCCATTTTCATCGCCCCCAAATTCAAGGGGCATAACAATATGTACTGTGCGACGTCTCAATGCTAGTGAGTTTCCAATGTACGGATATCGTGGAGGAATACTATCTCTTTTCAGTCTCTTGCGAACAATTTATGCACTTTTATGCTGATTTTTTCATCTAGCAATTGTAGCAGCAATCTTATAGCAAGTTATGAATCGCTTCAGGTGCTGAAGGGGGGGGGGGGTGTCTGACGGTCCTGCCTGGTTGTGGTTACCTACGGATGGCCAGATAATGGTCTTCAGACGTTAGTTTAACGGTTGCAAAGCCCATTGATTTTTCCAAATACAGTTGCAACTTCCTGTTGCGTAGCTCCGTTTAGTATCATCGTTAGCCTGGTTGTGTTCATCTTTGCTTCGGCGTGGCATTGCAGCATCAACTCTGCAATCAAATCTTAAATATGGGTTTGATGGGAGTGTTAATAGTTTCTCTAAATCTAAAATATCAACGAAAATAGACATCCGATTTAGAAGAATTCATGAAAATTACTACTTTCATAAACATGTTTAATCAAGGGAGATAATTCAACATTTGGGTTTTAAAACCCCATGTTGTCCTTTAAATAGGTCACAGGTATCCAATGATATGAAAAATAGTTGTTCCATGTACATTCTTAAAATTTCTTTGACGAGTTAAACAATATGCGTTTCTTTTTTTGTTGAGTATATATAATTTATCTATAAATAACTTTGCAAATAAACGCGCAATCGTCCTTACAAGGGCTCAAACATACTACACATACATGTACATATATTTGGAAGAACTTGTAACGTAAAAAATGGAGATCCATATATGTAAAATATTCAGTTATTTAGACGATTTTTTACATTGTCTGAAAAGTAACTCAAATATTATTTTTGGCCTGCGGTGCTGTCCTTTTGCTGTACTGACATTTTACAAAATACGTTCCAATATAGATAAACATAACCAAGCCAGCTATTGTTAAGAGACTGATAATGCCAGTAGTTATTGAGTTTGATTGTTCACTGTTCTGTGGATATTTGCTTTTGGTATTTTCATCGTTGCAGCGTTTGGACGACTGTTTAAGTGATATTGCTGAAATGAATAATATTATAGTAAAAATGTTCGTCTCCCTATCAGTGAAAATCTCCAGAGGGATGTTAAACAACGAAACAATATATCAAGATAATTCTAATTCGTGTGAATACAGATGGTCACTTCCAGTTGTTTATTTCGTCAACGTGCATGATGTGTACGGAGCTCAACTGATGCTTATCCTAGTTTGTTAACCTTGATTGTTGATGCATGATAATACGATTTTGTTGAAAATATTTAAGGAATCACTGTTTAGTTGGTATAGTGTACCAGGGAATCAACGATAGTGGGAAACAAATGATACTTTGAATAATGGGCGGAGCCCGCTATACATAAATTATTCCATGTTTCCTACTATCGTAGATGGCCCTGGCATACTATACTAACAAGAAAGTGATTCCTTATATTTCAATTGCATTGTGAAATAAAATTGTAGATTTAGATTTTAAAAATGTAGACATAGAATTTAATTACAAGAGGACTCCAATACAACTTTCAACAATCCTCATTCCATGATATAGTATACTCAGTAAATTATATGGGTACATTATATGACACACAAATTTATGCATAAAAAATACACTTCGAAAAATGAAAAAAGGGAGTTAAATCAAAAAACTATGCAAATGAATATCCATAGGATACATCAAAATCATATAATACCAAAAGAAAAATTAAACAGTTTCCATTAACAGATTGTCAAATATACTCACTTAAATAATAGCTTCTCTTCCTCTATGCCCAAGTATTTTTCTGTTATTTCCGGATCATTACAAAAAGCAAAAGACAGATATGACCGATGGGCAGAAGATGGTCATTCCTTCATGACACCTTATCCAACCCCTAGTGTTTTAGAGGTCTGTGTTTGCTCTTCATCTGATTTGTTTTGTTTGATGGACTTTTGAGCTTGAATATTGTTCGTTATCTCTATATATTTCAAGGTTACTGTAATAAGATCCCATTCAAGAAGCATGTTATTAATTTAGCAATGCAGAGAAATAAAAGTTTTTCTAGACAAACATCATTGAGTTTTAGATTTTCGCTACTTAATACCCATATTTGTTATTTAAGGATTTTTTTATTTGCCAAAGGGTAACCACAATAGAAAACTCTAAGGTGAATTTTATAATTCCTGCTAACCATGTGTAGGCGCAAAAATTAAATTGATGAAGAAATCACAGGTGCTTAAGATGACGATTCCTCCCCAACTCTTTTATACCAACCATAACAAGAAAACATTGATGAAACCATGAATTGTCTCCCGGGAAATAAATAAAGTAAACAATAAAGATGAGTCTTGATCATCAAACCGCTTCGATATGTGTGAAAAAGGCATGCGTCTAAATGATGGAGACGATAGTCGAGAATATTTTTGAAAACTTATAGTCGGAAGAAAATTGAACGTAAACGATGCTCTTTTGAACTTTATCAAGTCCTCAAGTAAATGTTGACTGCATAAATATAGATCGAAACCGGACACATGCATCATCTAGATATTAAGAAATGTATTTCACTTTAAGAATATAAAACACGAATTGTGTAGAGTACGTTTTGATGCGATAAGTAAAATTCGATGTTTTAAAAAAAAGGGACCTGTCATTTTTTCGATAGTAAATGATAAGCAACTTTTTATATATCACATTTGAAAAACATATATATAATTACAGATTCACTCAATGGAAGTAAATATATTACGTATTTTGTAATTTATAAAGGGATAGAAGATTTTGTTTAACAATCTTTTTAATATCTAGAAAAACCTTTAATTCTGAATATTTTCTCCCACCTCAATACCCAGACACCAAAACTTAAACTTATATGTATAGAGCAGCCTGGTCCTCCGGGCTGCAATAATACAAGTACCTGCATAGTACATGAAGTACTAAAACATCCTATGCAGATGACGTTTTATAACAATAAAAAATATACCTTTCCTTGTGCTTGGGGGATGCTTAGTTGATGTCACGTTTTCTGTTTTTACAACTGTTTGTGAACTGTGAGTGGACATTGCGTATTCAGCTTAAATAAACAGATTTCGTTAATGTTTGAGTTTTAAGTTGAGACAACAACACTTACAGGGGAAAAATGATATTTCTTAAAGATTTTAAAAGAAATATTAATTTTTGTGAAAAAAAAAACCGATGTAAAGTGAGCTTTTTAAAATATTCTGAAAATTGGTACTTTAAGGCATACTCTCTTTACAATTTATCGGTCTAGAAACATAAAAATAAATATATCAGAAAAAATACCTTCATTATGTTTTCCACAACCATTAGCATAATGACAATCGTTACGGCTACAATTGCAGTGGAACTGACAATCTCCACCAAATGAAGGATATGGACATTGCGTTGCGCAGTTTGGACCATAAAATCCGACTTCACATACTATTTGATAAAAAAAAGACTAATTTTGCTGCCTATTTGTGATTTGTCTGCAGCCTTAATCACTTAGGGAATACCTCATCATAATATTGCAGAGAAATTTCATTTCTACAATTAAATAACAAGAAAAAATCTCGAAATATTGCCCGAAAATTTTTCAGTCTGGGTAGGGATAGGGTCATGTACTTCACTAGTTTGATGACGCCATAGTGTATATCGATGAAGAAATAACCATAATGCATTGATGATGGTGCTACAGAAAGATAAGGCAACCTGAATATCGCTTCTATGATCCATTGTCGTCGTTCCATCGCATTATCGTCATCATAATTTCTCCTCATTTCATCATCTTCCAATTGCACTGTTGGGTAAAGTTTTGCCAAAGGTCAAGATGTCCAAAAAATATTTTTACAATAGCTCCAAAAACAATTTATAAAAATATCATTGATTAACAGATCGAAAGTATCACTCGATAACAAATACTATTAAAAAATAATATTTATTGAGAAAATTCTTTTTAAAAACTGCATTATTTTTAGATACAACTTATTAATTCCGTACTGTTTGTAAAAGCCATCATTGCAAGCAATCATATGTTTATTAATGAAGGGAAAGTTGGACTTCGATAGCAAAAAGTTGTTTTCCCTTGAAAATTGTTGATTTTTAGGGGTCTGGTCTTCATACATGTCATGCTCTCAATAACAGACCTTCAGATACAATTCACACCCAACTTACCCTTCATTGATAAACATGTATTATTTCTGCAATGACGGTTTTCACTAAAAGTACAGAATTGAGCAGGTGCATTTTTATTTATATGCACCTTTTTTGATTTCTAAAAATTCATTACAAGTGATACTTTCTATCTGTTAATCAATGATATCTTTAAAAACTGTAAAACTTCAAACTTTTTACCCCACGAAGTTTTGGAGTTATCGTAAAAATAAATCTTTGGACGTCTTGAAATTTGAATAAACCTTAATGGCCATTGCACTATCAATCCAATCTTCGATTGTTCGAAAATTCCATAGTGAATTTTATGTTTTTTTCGGATTTCATACAAAAAAGGAAACAAATGTAATAATTCAAACCACAAGCCAATCATGAACATTTTTGAAAAATATTCCTCTTTCCCAAACGAAAACATGCTTCAATTCTAGCTATGAGGAAAAATGTCATATGTATGTTGACCAAACCAAAAAAATGAAAAATAAAACAAAGCATTAACTTACATTCGCAGGAATTTGTTTCTTGCTTCCATTTATATCCAGAGCAGCACATGAAACCATTTATACTAAAATTGATTTAACCAAATCTTTAATTGACTTTGAATTTTTAGCCTCTAGTCAAATTTTTATGCGCCCGGATCGATGGATCCGAGGCGTATATTGTTTTCGTCCTGTCTGTCTGTTTGTTTGTTTGTTTGTTTGTTTGTTTGTTTGTTTAAAAAACTTTCACCTTCGCCATAACTTTTGAACCATAAGAGATAGAGACTTCATATTTGATATGCATACTTCACTAATTAAGTTCTTTCAAATGACATCAAGGTCAATGACATTGTGACCTTTACTGTGGCCTGTACGCTAAAAATAGTTTTTATCTGGAAACTTTAACCTTCGCCATAACCATTGAACCATGAAAGATAGAGACTTTATATTTGGTATACATATTCTACTAATCAAGTTCTTTGAAATGACACC
Source organism: Saccostrea glomerata (assembly GCA_003671525.1). Classification (NCBI taxonomy): domain Eukaryota; kingdom Metazoa; phylum Mollusca; class Bivalvia; order Ostreida; family Ostreidae; genus Saccostrea; species Saccostrea glomerata. Next base: position 3,520,326 of record PRKT01000016.1, on the reverse strand, counting down.
AAGGTCAATGACCTTGTGACCTTGACTGTGACCTATATGCTAAAAACAGCTTCTTTCGAACTTTGTTGCTGCACAAACACATTTTGTTATTTTATTATTTTTAATGGGTCACTTTAGAACTACACAGGAGGCTGATTGGACAAGTGATATTTTTCTGCAGTAATATACTGTATACTAGTACACATACGTCGACGTTGCATAAGCTATAACGTAATCTTAATGGGTTTTTTTTTCATTCAAACACCCGTTGACGATAGATTCCCATCCCTTAGGAGTATAAAAAGCATCCAATAGATCTGATGCTGTTTTATCTATACTCAACAACAAAGAAACACAAATTGTTTTACTCATCAAAGAAATTTTCAAAAAGTATATGAAACAACTACCTTTTTTATCATTGGATAGTAGTGATCTATTTAAAGGACAAAATGAGCTTAAAACGCAGGTGTTGAATACTTTCCCTTGATCAATCATGTTTATGAAAATAGTGTTTTTCATAATTTCTTGTAAATCGGGGGTCTATTTTCATTGATATTTTGGATTTAGAGAAACAATAAACACTCCTATTAAACCCATATTTAAGATTTGATTGGAATATTAGATGCTGTAATATCACACCTTAACAAAGATGAACGCAACCGGGCTAACGATGATGATTACCAAAGCTACGCATCTGCATTTAGTGTACATCAATCGGCTTTGCAGCGGTTAAACGTCTACACCAGCTAAGAACACGAATGACAGACCAAGAACTGGCCGTCAACGGGTTACCACACACAGACAGAACCCGTCCACAATCGATTCAGAACTGCTGCACAAAGTGCTGCTACAATTCCTGGTTGAAGAAATCAGCCAAAATATATATGGTTTAAAATGAAAAGTTAGATTCTCATATGTAATCAGAATATGTGTTTCTTTTTTGTTGATTATATATAGTAAAAAAGCAACAGAACTTATAATTTATCAAAGGAGAAACAAGTACCAAGGTCAGGCGCTGATATACAATAGGTTTCTCTATAAAAGTGTATCTTAGGGTGTGTACGGGTGTTTAAAAGTGTGATATTCCGTTAAGAAATATTTTTTTTAAAATCAGAAATATTTAACTGACGAAATTAATTTTTCACTTAGACAAATTCACTAGGATTGTGGTTTCAACTAATAGCAATTTCATTTCTATCATGGGGTTATGTGATTTTTTTTTCATACGAAATTACAAATAAGTATCAGTAAAATTCAATGAGAAGCCCCGACTCCGCTATAATTATAATGACAAAGTCAATAAATAATTACTCTTAAGACCCCAAAAAAGTAAAACAGGGTCACAATGCCATAATGTAAGAAAGAATCTGTAAAAGTATTATTTAAAATTAATGCAGTAGTATATGCGGACAAGAGATGGATACCCTTCAAAATTATAGAACGATTGGCAGTATCCATGTTATATGTCCGATAAACACGTAAAATAGGAGGTGCACAATGGCACCATGTAGCAAAGATTATGTGAAAGTTCATAACATTCCACTCAATGATATGTAACTGTTGATTTTGCGCATACTAAAGAAGGCGAAACGCGCACCATACTTTATTAAAGTCTACTTATAGAGTTTCTGTCCTTGCAATTTTATTTAGAGATTATATTATTAAAACCTTATAAAAATTCTATTTGAATATAAAATAAAGTTGTTTACTATTAGAGGAGGTGGTGTCGATAAAAAGATGGGAACCACAAAGAGTAACAGATGGACCGACGTACAGACAGACAAGTAAACGGATGGCATCTCCAATCACTATATAACCCTATTTTTCGAGATGGGATATAACAAATATTTACATTTGCGGATGTCTTTCCTTAAGAAATAAGATATCATTTTTAGAGTTTCATTATACCCCAATGAAGCTCTAAAAAATGATTTTTTATTTCTTATATTTATATTTTACTTTTTTAATTATATAGGCATTGTTTAGACTTATATTTTGAAATGCAACGTAAAGTATCTACGACGTCATATGGCGTCACAGTCAGAACTTTCCAAATACTTTGTAACATGGATGAAAACGTTAAATATATATATTAGAAATAAAATATCATTTTTAGAGTTTCATTGGGGTAAGACATGAAGTCGGTACGTGATCAAATCTACTATAACGCCCTTCGGAAACTCTAAAAATGATATCTTATTTCTTAGATATAAGCGTCAAAATTCACTCACATATTAAAGTCAACTCACCCATCACATAGCCTGGATTCCAAAAGATCAACTTGAGTAAGAAAAATGCATGTTTCAAACGCTAGGAATGTATTTAAAAACATTTTTTCTAAAAGCAGAATTTTATTTTACACGTTTTGAAATACCGGCATGTTTATCTTTTATAGAAGGAAATAAAATGAAGCATTCGTTCCTATGACTTTTTTTTTTTTAGAAAATATTCTTCCGTAATACTCCAAACTTAAATAAAGTCAAACTTTGTAAATGATGGTACGCTCAGGACATTTAATGTAAATGCGTGTATTTACTATAATTAATATAGTGGGAAATGAAAAATTGTTAAATTTTTGAAAATGTACCAATATGATACTAGTAAATGTTAAATAACCCCAAGATGTGGCACAACTTACCCCTGTTTTAAATGTAAATTGAAAATACATTTTATATTACCTTCTGCATTTTCTACAAATATTACAAACTATTACTTTCAAATTTTTCTAATGGTATCAAACATAGTCATTTAATAGTAGTGATGTAAATACGTATACTTGAGGATCTTAGAGCAATTATCTGAAAAAAGGAATGCATAACATTTCAATTAGCGACGAAATTTCATTTTGTTATGAACCCAGTCAAAGATTATAAATATGAAGATCATGAAAAGGAAGACCCTAACTCATTTCCACAATAGATAAGGTTGTTTAAACCCCTGTCACATCAGGGCTGCGTCCTCACGGCGACTGCACGGCGTCCTCAAAAAATTTAAAACGCCGAGGTGATCGCAGTAGAGTCTCCTACAGCGCCGTGACAACGCGGCGAGATCTCCACTGAACGCCGTAGGGTCGCGTAGGGTCTCCTAGAACGCCAGGGGACGGCGATCACTTTGGGCATGCACAAAGTACGCGCCGTGTGATCGCGGTCTGATAAGAACGCAGTAAAACGTAGTATGATCGCCGTAGCAGCGCGGTGAGATCTCCAACAACGTAGTGGGAGCTCCGTACGAACGCCGTGAAGACGCACATGATCGCGGCACGAACGCAGTGATAGTAGATTGCGCTTCCACGGAGACCTCACGGAGATGTCGCGGAGTCCTTTGAGATGTCACTGCGTTTCTATCGCGTTCTTACGGCGCTTCTAATGAGATTTATCGTCTTGTGATTTTTTCGACTGCGACTACACGGCGACAGCACGGAGTTGTCACTGCGATCATTGCGCTCCCATGGCGTCTCTACAGCGTCCGTTTGCGATCACAATGCGCTTTCACGGCGTTGCTAGAGCGTTGTCAGCCAGCTCACAAAACAAGAGCAATGGGATCATATTTGATCAGCAATAATTCCAACGTATTTGTTGCACTAGGAGCATTTTAAGTGAAAAAAATGGAAGATAAAATTACACCAGAACTTGTTCTGTTGTTTCAATCAAATTTTGTAGAGAACTTTTCAGTGTGTTTATTTATTTTTTTTTTACATTCAAAATAAAATCAAAGAAAATCTAACAACACATCTGAACCGATAAAATTGAAAAAAAAGAAGTTTAATCATAAAACTATTAATAATTTAGTTTTAAATTATTAAAAAAGAACATTTTTTAATTATTAAGAATATTTATTAGAAGTCTTTTCATCGTGTAACTTGAATCTTTAAACAAAAATGTTTTACATTCCTTCTGAATATATATCAATGAGTATAGAACGCATTGGGAACGTATTGTGAACGCAGCCAGCGCCGTGAGAACGCCGTGAACACGAGGTAAAAACTCCTAACGCGCCGTGAAAACTCCGCGGAAGCGCAGTCAATCGCCGAGAAATCTCCATGGGAACGCAGTAGAACGCCGTGAGATCGCCGTAGAATCGCGTCCGTCGCCGTAGGGACGCCGTGACATCTTCATATTGTGAAAATTTTACAGAAATTTGTACAATTTCCCTTCGATTCCACGGCGATTTTAAAAATTTAACAACGCCGTAATGCCCTTACCGTTAAAAAGTTATTGCCAAGGTTAATGTTTTTTCATAAGTCCAGAAATGTCCAAGGTCAAGGTCAAAGATATTGGTATCTAATAATCGGTCTTGCCACCAAGAATACATATGTGTAGTATGAGAGCCCTATCTCTAACCGTTTTAAAGTTATTATCAGGGTTAAAGTTTTTAAGGTGAATGTCAAAAGGTGAAAGTAATTGGTATCCAATGAAAGGTCTTGCCACAAAAAATACATATGTTAAAACCGTTCAGAAGTTATATCTGTAAACGTTCACCCAACCGAAAATGTTTAATAAGCTGATTAATAATAAATTTGAAAACAGAATGTTCCGTCAGTCTTATCAATGCATATATTCCAAGTTTGATGTCAACAGGAGATGGTTGTTTATCACACGTTGACTAATGATGAAATAATTGGAAGCCATCATCATCATCAAAATATAAATTTGAACATTATAGAACCTCATTTTTTTATTTACTCATTTTGATCAATTTCTGCTTGAGTTTATATAAGATTTAAAATAATTTAATACCATATTTTTTGTCTTTATCTGTACTTTATACAATTCCATTGGCATGAGTAGAGTAATAGGCTTAAAACATGCTAGTCGAGTCTTTGTAATTTTCAGACCCC
>PRKT01000016.1:3497236-3515431 GCA_003671525.1 Saccostrea glomerata | reverse complement strand
CCCCCCCCCCCCCCCCCCCCCAAATTACGTGTGAGCTAAAATGCTTTGAAAAATTAGATTATTTTTATAATTTTTCATTGTAGAATTAAGGAAATATTATTTTCACCGCCTGTTCAAAGCTGTAAAACAGTTTTAGTGCCTCAGTAGTTACTACTGACATACTTCTGACGTTGAAAATGGTATATTTAAGGAATCACTGTCTAGTTAGGAGAGTATACCAGGGCATCAACATTGTTGATGTCCTTGGCATACCCTCCTAACTAGACAGTGATTCCTTATATTTCCATTTTTACTTGAAATAGCAATTTTAAAATAAATCGAAATACCGACTAATTTAGTAGATTTGAAATGCACGAGGCCCCTTGACGTCAAATTTTACTATAAAAAAATAGTCTCATAAAAACAAGAAACAAATTTATTGACTATTTAGTTACTGTAGTCAAATATCAATATTTACAAAATAAACAACAAAAGAATTTAAACTCAGAATGTTTTTTTTATCTCTTACAGGATTAATTTGTTTTAAATCAATATTTCCCTGTAGAGTTTGGATTTAAATTAACATAACATGCTCTATATTTCCCCATAATGATAGATTTTAATGTATGGAATTGTGAGATACTTTCTGTTCCCTACTTATGGTAAAATATGTCTGCCTCAATGAAAGCCTGATCTGATATCCTCGTTGACACAATGCTTAATTAAGTACACTATTTTTGATGTAATGTAACTCAATAGACTATCGTACACTGTAAGCCAGGTTTTCTAAATGGACATAGAAAGTACCTCTTTTACTGTGATTTAATCATAAAAATGAAACATAAACAGAAAACGAACAGTATTCAAGTTCAAAAGAGACTGTATCTTTAATTTTATTTACTAGTATTCTTTAAAATAATGATGCAGTATATTAGTCCATATTTTCATCCAACACTTATAGTTGATACAAGGGACATAATATAAAGTGGAGCATGTGTACAAACTGTGTAAAATAAAAGTTTCCTCTCTTTATTTATGCATTTTGTTTACTTTTCTACAGGATTTTGAGTGGATAGTATTAGCATTCATGAAAGATTTTGCGCATAGTATGTAATCAAATTTTGGAGTAAAGTATGACTGATCAATTTAGATAGCTGCGTATCACACTGTTACATGTACTTTAGTTAATGTATAATTTCCTTGAATTCTAGTTACACATTTCAACAAACATGACGGCTGCAGGGTTTTTTTTACGTATTAATTTCACATTTATCATGATATTTATTGTTTACTCTGTTTGATTTTCCTTAAATCACTTAAACCACTCTAAATTATTGCTTTTCAAAAATCTTCAAGTAAGATTCAAATTTGTCAAGCCCCATTTACACGATCTTGCCACATCTTACAAATCATACTGTGTAAATAGGAAAATCATAAGACACATATGAAGTCAGATGGAGTCAGATGGAATAGAAACATGCTCTATTCCCCTGACAAGTCAGATGGTTTTAACCAATCATTGACAAGGTCAGAGAGGTTGATCTATATAAAGAAGAACTAACATTTGAATTTTTCCCGCACTTCTCCAAAGATAATTCATTGTCAATTAATCTTATTTATTGCAATTAAAATGTGGGGGAAATCCTGAGAGGACATTTTCTATTGGCTGGACAGAAGAGAGAACTGAAATTAACTATAGAACAAACTGAAAGATTAGTAGATCTATATCAAGAAGAAGTAGATTTATTAAAACACAAATCGCTATTAAACTATCATTATCCTCCATTGTGAAATGTAAACAAAAAAAATTTGGAGGGAAATATTAATGAACTTCATGTCTGACAAATCATACTGTGTAAATGAAACACTGGAGTCAGATGTTAAATCACATCTGAAATCACATCTTACGAGTCAGACCGTGTAAATAGGGCTTCAGACTCTGTGGTATCTAACAGTTTCATTTCAAGCTCAATGGAAATACTTTAATCAGATGTAAGAAATTAAGGTAGTCCGATCCTCAGGTTTATAGATTTAGCAGTTAAGTTATCAAAAATACTCATAAAAGTATCTCTTAATCCACAAAGTTTTGTAAATTTATCCACAGTATCTCTTAGAGGTAAAATATATAAGTTAATCATATTATATAGGGAAAATTCCCAAATCTCTAATATTTTTGCAGAAAAAGTGAACTGAAATATCAGCAATGCATTTTCCAATTGCAAATTGATCAACAGATATATTTTAGGTTAAAAAACAATAGGTATCCAGGCATTCAGAGAAATTGTCATGATTTTTATACTTATTTGGTATTTTCTGTCTTCCATTTCCATCATATATTCTATAATACATAATGTAAAAGGCTTTGGCTATCATTGCAAGACACCACAAGTCACTTATTATTTCATATCATGCTAATAAGCACTGATATCTAAGGCTGGATTCAAGAAAATCTTATATCTCTAAAACTGTATTAATTTTTTCCCTTTTATAGGGTACAAATGTTACATTTATAAGACCTTTTCGTAGACTTCCAAATTCCTTGAATCTTACAAAGATGAATAAAATTAAAATTGTTGTATGAAAAAATTTCAATTTCAACCTTTATTTTGATGCATTTCAAATTAAATATTAATTTTTGGAGTTATCCTTCCTGGCTGAGGATCGGATATCCATAATCCACTCACTATGGATCTACATTTAAATCTAAGGACAGATCACTCTTCCAGCACATTTCTTTCAGTATGAAGTGTTTAAAAAGTTAAAAGATCTAATATTCTTTCACGGAAAATATCAAGCTAAAAAATAAACCCTTTTAAATCTACATTAAGTGTGACAGTTTTAGTTTCCATTGTTATTTTCCGACCATGACAAGAACCATAAGGTGGTGTGACCGTTAGGGGAAGCTTACCCCTTCATGGAACCTGCTGGGGCCCGGTTTACAAAAGAACTTACGACTAAGACCTAAAACTTCCAATTGTTGTAAAATTTTGCAAAATTAATAATTCTCTTTGAAATTGTCTGTGTAAAAATATCTTACCACATTCTTTTTAAAAAGTTTAAAATAATTTTTGATATTATGTTAATTAAAAGGTTATATGACTAATTAAACTTGGTCTTAAGTCGTAAGTCCTTTTGTAAAACGGGCCCCTGATCCCATTTCCTCTGATGTTTTAGAGGTCCGTGTTTGTTCTGCTCTTCGTCTGTAATGATTGAATAGACTTTTGAGCTTTAATACTGTTTCTATCTTCATATCTTATAAAAAAAGTATTTCTGATACTTGTTAAATTTTAGCTAAGGTTGACAAAAACAGGTAAGTTTCTTTGGATTGAATTACAATGTAGTTATCATTGTGTACAACTTAAAAATATTAAGAATACTTAATCTATCAAGTTCAACTCAATCATTAATGACAGTAACTCATTTCTACTCATTGCCTCTTTTGATTAATTCTTTTTAATATGTTTTCAAAAAACATATTTATTAAAATAAATCGAGTATGTAAAATGTTGAGATAACAAACAACAAACAGTATTAGAGCTCAAACGTCCATTAAAACACTAAGAAATAGGAGCACAGCAAACAAGTATCAGGTGCCATGGAGGAGTGAATTTCTCCATTGCTGACGGGTAACACCCGACGTGAGCTCCTTCATTTTTTTTAAATAACTGGGAAAATCCGTGGAAAACTCGGAATGTAAATGATGACCTTACAGTCAGTATGAAAAAAAGTCAGTCAGCATTTGACTTAATGATAAATTGTATATGCTGACAAGGTCATTGTTTCGACCACTGAACTTACGAAAGGATGACGTTAAACGAAACTGTTGATATTCTTGCTTCATCAACCTATTTGACAAACTTATCTCGTTTTAAAACTTGTTCATACGTAGAACATGCTCTTCTGAAAAATAAAAAAACCCGTATGCAGACGACTAGGGTATATTGCTGCATAAGTTAGGCAGGTTGACGATGAATAGTTGAAGTCTTCACGTTTATCAGAAAGCTTTGCTGTTAGATAGACATTAATGTCTTTTTCTAGTAAAATATCCAAAGATGAAACAGTTGTGTCTGACTCTGTGGTATCTTTAATACTAAACTCACTGGGATATCAAGTGGAAGGCTGCAGTTACTCGTATGTTTAATTCTCTAAATGAGATCAAAATGATGGCATTGAAAACGGACTTTTTATCGATAACTTTCAATTTTCTTCCACCCTCACATATTAAAGCATAAAAAATATTCAAATATTACGAGGGTCATTTTAAAAATACGTAGACAATGTTTCGCATCGTCATATAATTATTAAAAGATTACAAATCAACACATTTTCGTAAACATTTATTTTGTCGACGTGTGAAGTTTCATTCCATTTTATTAAATAGAACTCATGTTAGCCAAGTTTTACAGCAACATATTTTGTTACCACGGAGCACGGTTAACCAACATTGTAACGTCAAAAACAACGTTGAGAATGTTTCTCAAAATTACTTATTTTTTAATATTTCAAACACGGTTTGTGGCGTCTTCTCTATTAAAAAAAACGTATTCATAAGACTTAACACCTAGTTTGTTGACAATTGTACAAATACAGCTTGAATTAGATTGTCAGTATTTTCAAATTCTTTAATTTACCATGTTACTCTTTTAATTCTGCAAAGTGAAGCACACATCACGTTCAATGACGTTCCTTTTTACAATATTTTCATCTTTAACCTGTTTATTTGCAGACAATCCATCGTCCGATTCAAACTCACTACCACTCAAAAATTGTATTTTCCATTTATACAAATACACACCTTTATTTTTCAAACAAATACTTATTTATACGGATTTTTTAAGATTGTAAAAGAAGGTTCCCGAATGTAAAGTAAAATTTTATTGCTACTCGCTGCTCCGTGACGTCTTCCAACGTCATGGTTTATTTCCTTTTTTAATCAAGTTCATATGTATTTGGAAACTGATATCTTTTAAACGGAGCGACATATTACATTACCTGATATCATTTTAATTAAAACAGCAATACTTAATTTAAACATGTAAATTTTATTTCGTTTCAGCTCTATTTATTAGAGGTATGGCTATAATGGCTATAAAATGAAAATTAGTAAGTTACTCAATATTGACGGTGCTCCGTGACCATATTTTTGCTGTTCTAAATCCTTGGCAATTTTTATAAATATGAAGATACATTTCAATTTTTTTACTCAAATTATTTGAATCTATTGTGAAAATATTTGTACCAAATTTGGATATAATATGACGTTAAATAAAAGAGTTAGCACAAAAGTCTACGAACTTTTTGAATGACCCTAGTATATAGTAATATTGAGTAAATTCTCTTAAGTTTGATTGATTGATTTATTGTATACTGTTTAACGTCCATCTCCAGAATATTTCACTGATATGGAGACGTCACCATTGCCGGTGAAGGGCTGCAAATTTGGGCATATGATCGGCACTTATGGCCTTTTAGCAGAGAGGGATCTTTATCGTGCCACACCTGCTGTGACACGGGGCCTCGGTTTATACGGTCTCATCCGAAGGACCGCCCCATTTAGTCGCCTTTTACGACAAGCAAGGGGGTACTGAGGACCTATTCTAACCCGGATCCTCCCGGGGGTCTTAAGTTTGAATGTATTCATACAGTTTGGATTTGAACTTCCAATTACTTTTTATTGTTACAGAAATTATCCAACATTTTACTATGATTTACAAGTATTTGCACATTCTGCATGTTGGCCATACATATAACATACAATCCCAGGCCTTTGTTTTTATTATTTAAAAGAAATAATAATTTGAACTCTTAGCAATGAACATGTTAACTCAATGTACCTTTAAGTATTACTAATAGCACAGTTTCTTTCTATCCTGAAATAACTGTTTTGATAATCAAAATTTTTTTTATTAGATTGTTTGTCTGTGGTGGAGTTATTAATTATAAAATACCCTGAAGTTCATAGTTCAAACCTCATTCTCTGCAGTCAGGGATGTCTCAGCTAATTAGCCAAGATAAGCACAATGACACTTAATACCCCCACTCTTTTAAAAAAACAGACCCTCATTGACAAAACAAATAATAATCGATTAAATTACGATTACAAATAATCGAAAATATCTTCGATTACCGATTACTGTCGATTTCTTGAAAAAAGTCTTCATTACAATCGATTACGATTAGCCTGTGCCTGGAACGATTAGTGGGTAAAAAAGTAACAAGTGGAATACTTTTTACCTTTATTGTACAGTAGAACAAAGACCGGAAACTATAACTGATCAAAATTTAACATTCTTACATATATAGCTGTAGGTTTAAAAAGTGAAATTATAGTGTTAAGAATTTTATATCAAAAACAGTATTCATTTCTACGTTATATAAACATGGAACCGATAAATTTCTCTGAACTGTAACCCAAAGACATCAAAGAGCCTAGAGTATAAATTTTATTATTTGCATAATTTACTAGAAAAAGACAATTTTGGCTACCTGTCGCGAGAAATATTAAAATAAATATAACTACTTTTTCTTAGCAAGCATAAGGAAAATATGCAAAATATGTACCATTTAGATACATGTAAATAAATACAAGCACTAAGAAACAAAAGATACCAATAATTTTGAATTTGATTGTTCGCTTTTGAGCCGATTATATTACCGTATGTTTCTTCGTCCTTTCTGCTAATGGATCCTTCAGACGACTGTTTATAAAATAAAATTACTGAAAAAATTAACATCCTGCTCATTTAATCTTTCATCTTTAAATCATATTTCATTGTACCAACATCATATTCCAATGTCATCTTTAAGTATAATTATAAATCCTTGAATTAAAAGGTTTCTGTTCTGTCATATTCTTATATTTGGTACTCATATTATTTTTATAGATTAAAATATTGCTTTTTTAATAGTCATTCTCTGTAACCACTTAACCTTCGTTGCCACGCATGGTCACCGATTTTGATGAAACTTCACCCATGCTTGGTACTTGACACCAGAAACAAATATCAAACAAAATTTCGATGCCATGTGTCTCGGTTGCTATGGTAACAGCCGGAAAAGTTTGGAAAATCGAGATTTTTAGTCACTTTAAATCTTGACTGTGGCTTAATAAAAACTAGAAAAAACAAACAAACCATTCTCACAAAAACATGTCACCTTGATGTCAGTTATACTGTAAAGAAACTGTTTAGAATATATCTCTAAGTAAGTGGTAACCAAGGGTACATTTGGAATACATTTAAAATGCTGAAATATGCTGAAAAACACTCCGAATTCACTAATGGTAGGTGTTACATGCTCAAACTCAATCAACGACTTAAGAAAAACAATGAGAATGTTTGACCTTAAGTATATAAGTATAAGCAATATTATTCTATAAATAACTTTTATGGTTGCCATGGTAACACAGTGTAACCATGCAAAACCAGTAACTAAGATTGGGTTAATGCTACTGTTTAGAGGAAAAACATGAAAATTCAAGACTGGCAATTATGCATCTATAGGACCTTGCAACACCAAAACCATAAGAAAAATTGGGTATAATTGCTACTTTGCAGTGTTACCATGGAAACAAAGTACCAGTGCTTAAAAGTGAAATATTTTTCGCTGCATTAAGAATTAAATTGCCATTTAATCAAGAAATAGATTAAAGGACTCAGCTTGAATAGTATTTATCTGTTAGAACTGAAGTTGAATATCATATATTTGATAAAATTTGATGAAGAAACAACACTGTCGCTATGGGTACCAAGAAGGGAAAATGTTCGATTTTGTGAACTTTATATCAATATTAAACCCTGTGTGCCAACTTCCTGCATCCACTTAGCGATTGGATGATAGTCAAAATTAAAAGTCAAGTTAGCTATTAATAAATATCAATCATAAAAGTTTTGGGAATCTACATTTAAGGGTACGTATCCAAGGAAAGAAAATATTTTTCAGGTTTTTAAGCATATATTTTCTGCTTATTTCCATAGCAACGCTCTATTTAAAGTATCTAATCTGAATTTTTTCAAATGGGAAAACTTGGAGCACACCAACATCTATAAAAATTGATCATTAGTTATAAGGAAATGTGCTTTTTTAAAAGATAAGATCAGATTTAAACATACAGAGTGTTACTTTGAAGGCTCTATGTGGTATAAAATCCTTGGCAACCATTGCCAACCAAAACGAAAATTCATATTTTGATTCTTTTATATGTTTCAAGGCTCTTTTTCTATAATTTGGTCACATTTCATCCTATAATTGCTTTTTATTTTTACGTGTATGACTTTATAAATTCAATAAATATTTTTTTTACTTTTGAATACTTTGTTACCATATCAACGTATGTAATAGTTGATTTACCAAACATGTTTATCATGCATTTGAGACATCTGACCTTCAACTTTTGGAAACAGTCATTGCCAATTGTTTGCTTTGCCGCAAATGTTAACTATGGGGCTCTAAACATGTTTAAAAGTGCCATTTTTCGAACTTTAAGACATGTTGCCATGGTAACTTTAAAACATAGCAACCAATTTTGCCTGATTTCAGTTTAGGGTATCAATGACTTTTATCATAGAGAGTTTAGAGAAATTCTGAGACTAGGCGTGCCACAGCTCGTATTCCAAAATTCCAAATCATTACAGAGAATGGCTCTTAAAAATGATTAGACGTTTATTCTAACCAAATCTATTCTATCATTTAATACATGATATTCTGACTTTTGAATTTCAATGTCCGTCCTAAACCTTATAGGTTTACAGAGGTAATACAGATTTTGCAGCACCTTGTGGAACATATAGGTGAATTTTTTTTAATATAAAGAAGCTTTACAACTTATGATATAAATGCATGTTTGACAGGACAAAATCCCTAGTATTTTGTTGCTTCGGCCTATAACGGGCTGTTAAAGCTGTCTGTGTAAGAGTTGTCCTTACAGATAAGAAATCTGCTGTAACGATCACCTAATAAAACTAAATGTCCAAAAAGATGTGTCTCACTTTTATTCTCAATGACCGTGTAGCGTATGGCAGCACCGTAAGAATTCCATCGGCATCGAAAGTAAGTTTTTTAACTTGCCTAGATAGCCGACCATTTAAGCGAGCTGTTCCTGCACTGCTAGGAGACAGATTCTGTAAGTCGTGAGTTCAACCCCGGGCTAGGCGGAAGTGGGTATCCTTATAAAAGTGAATTTCACTGTACTTTCTATACTAATATTTCTTCATTTAGTTATGTTAATATGTTAGGTTAAGAGTTATAGTAAATTGTGCTCAATAAATAAGCTAAAATTCATTACAACGTGTTTTTGTAACTATCCTCTAAAAAACTATGTCCAAATAACTGTATCTCACTTCTACTCTCAATGACCGTGTAGTGTAGGGCTGCGCTGTGAGAATCCCATCGGCATCGAAAGAAAGTTTTTTGACTTGCCTAGATGGCCGAGCGGTCTAACGCGCTGTTATTGTACTACTATGAGATTCTGTAGGTCGTGAGTTCAACCCCGGGCTGGGGCGGAAGTGGGTATCCTAATAAAAGTGAATTTCTATCTACTATATATATATATATATATATATATATATATATATATATATATATATATATATCACGTAAGTATATCAATAAAATATAATTCAAGTAGATTTAAGTCATAACATACATGTCTCCGTAATATACTTAAGGTCAAATCGTGTGGGTGTTGTCACTCTGCATCTTTTAACGTTGTTGGAAATAAGAGAAAAAGAATGTAAGTACAAAAAAATATTTGTTTTAATTTAAAATGTTATGCATGATCAAAATTATGCTGCATGAAAAAATTTGTATTCATCAAAAAGATAAGACTAGAGCTGTCCTGAAGTTAAATTTGAGAATCGTAGAATATTAGAGCTTGCAATATAAATGTTAGAAATGATTGATAAAATTGATCTTGGAATTAGGGGTTGCCCTACATTATAATTACAATTAATGTTAGGTGTTTCGAGTTTGAAGGATTTTTTTGTTTTATTTGTAATTAACTGAGGCTTAAGTTTAAGTTTCAAAATTTCTAAACTTGATTATCCTCATCTTTGTTTAATGATTACGTACACTTAGGAAATTGCTTGTTTGTTTACAATTCCTGTACAGTTTCACAAAGAAATTTTTTTAAGTGTTTTATTTTGGTTTTTTTTTTCAATTTTACACAACAAAATTGCTACTCTTCTTATGTATAAAGGTAAAAGTTTAAATCTGTGAAAGTGTAGGGATGTGTAAATCAAATGCATCTTGAAATTCGAAGTTTCAATGACTTCCACAGATTTTTATTGTATTTTCGTTTGAAATGCGATTGCAACATATGAGTCATCAAATTATACAGAAAACTGAGGAACTAATTTGAATATTTACTATCGATCCAGATGAGTTGTTCCATCTCTGATAATTTTAAGCTTTTCAATTGTTTACTTGAGAAACATTGCTCTAGATTCAAAGGAATGTGGAATATAACATGTTTGTTTTGTTTTTTCTTTTTTTTTTAATTTTTCTATTATATTGATTATGTATTATTTTGTATAATTTGTATTTTAAGGACCTTAAAAAGCATATTGATATGCATGGCTTTGCTATTGCCGTTCGAAGTTTTTGCAAAAATAAACGCTAGGGATTTCATTAAAGAAATCAAAAGCTATAAAGCTGTATGTAAAGAGTTGGGACTTCTAGATGAAAATCATCAGCGGAAAAAGAAAGGTAAAAAAGTTTTATAATGATCTTATTGGTCTTAAACGTATCTATCTTCTTGGTTGTAATCCATTTACGACAAATGTATTCATGTCCACCAAGAAGAGTAAAATTTTATTATTATACCTTCTCAAAAATCCTTTATACACAAAATCAAATCGCCGCTCAAAATCCAAATTTTCTTAAATTACAAAAATTTGACTCAAAAATAAGATTTTGCAGTAGTATCTCATTAGTAATAATTCACAAAATACACACTTTGATAAACGGAATTTTTCCCGTAGGTATCATCGCATTCCATGCACGTATACAAAAATTCAAGCAAAATCTGGCTTTTAAAGCAGTTGTCATATTCGGGAAAGTCACCCTTAATTCGGGAAAACTTTTGATGGAAGTACAGGAAAATTCACGGCTTCAGTCGACGGCATTTACTCATTTACATGGACTATAGCTACAACTCACGGAAGGAGATTTAGCACAGCTAACCTCAGAAATGATGAAATTATTAGTTACAACCATGTCAATGGTAAAGTAGGCAGTTTCAACAGCGATGATAAAAACGACCAAGAACGACTAGGTGTGGATTAGAGTACAAGAGCATGGAGAATATTCCTACGCTCTCTGGTCGTCCTTTTCTGGCTTTTTGTTATAAAAAAGAAATCTCATATTTTATCAATATAAAAAATTAAATGAAATCAATTTATGGATGTTTTTATTGAAGGTTTTTTTTCTTTTGAAGGTTTTGTCAAAAGTATAATAATGTTTTCAACAGAATAGAATGACCCTTTGTGCGCTTTTCCATGGTGATGAAACCAAGGTTAATATATTTTTAAAAAACTATCGGGGTATATATTTCAAATTAACATATGGACAGGAGCTTCTCTTCAAGCTCTTTAATTAACCTGGTAATTTTGTTTTGTCAAGAAGAGATAGAACTCTATAGATAATATTTATCATCATTTTATAGCCTATGACTGAGTCCATTTTTCTGTAGACAACGAGAACAATACGGAGTAAAAAATCAGCACAGCAATGGCAATGTGCTATAGTGTTTCAAATCCAGAGCTTAGCAAAGTGAATGGGATGGAACTTTTAGGCAATATACAGAGACGTAAGCGTATTGATGGACATCGGTAGTTCAATTAACAATTTCTGTCTCCAAGTTGATCATACACACAAGGGCACGTTCTACATATGATTTTTTTTTAAAAAGAGGCACGCTACAGACATATAAGTTGATGCAAAAGTCAATATTTTGGAAGTTCTAATATCTACATCGTGCAAATACAAAGTTATAGTTAAGCCTAATGTTAACGAAGGTTTTCATATCAATTTTACAGGTTTGCCTGGTCATAATGAGAGCAGATGTTACAAGTCGAAAATGCATGCCTTTTCAGCCTCGATACATGAAGCCTGTTCAACAGAGAGAGCGCTCGCAATTTTTTTATTGGAGGTATAAGGAAGTTTGGCGAGCGCTCGCGAACATTCGCTCTGTTGAACAGGCCTCTTATCTTAACTCTGATGGGTTTAAAGGTCTGTATTTGCTTTGTTACATGTACCTATCTGTATTGATTCAATGGATTTTTGAGCCTCATTATTGTTCATATGTTTATATGTTTATATGTTTAAGAAAGTCATTACAACTCACCGCTTGTCTTCCTTAATGACAATCATAGTAATCAAAGATTATATTGAATAGGAAAACACAATTGCAAGACAAAATAAATAAATAAAATTGGAACAGTATAATACAGTGACCCTCATTTCCATTTCGTTTTCTCATTTCTTCATGGGAATAGAGCAGGATTTAACATATATATTATATGTAAGATCGTCCAATATCTGGAAAATAAGTTTATAAGTTCTTTTTTATTAGAAGGTTAAACCTTACGCTGAAGAGAGACCTCCTATTATAAACTTTGAGAATAATCGAAAAAAGGTGCAAATATAGCAAGTTAAAACATTGCATTTATATATTTTTTTCTGCCCCTGGATCGAAAGATCCCAGGGATATATTGTTTTTGTCCTGTCTGTATGTTTGTCTGTTTGTCACTCTGTATGTTTGTATCTCTGTCTGTCAAGTGTCAACTTTAACCTAACATAACTATATATATAGTGGGTTGGGCTCAGGCTTTCATATTTCACGGATGTATTCCTTGTGACAAGACATTTTCATGGGTATTGCAAAATTTGACCTCTTGACCTTGGTGTTTGATCTACTGTTACAAAAAATACCACATAAACTTTTGCCATAACTTTTGAACAGTTTGAGCTAGAGTTTCCATCCTTCACAAGTGTATTTATTGTAACAAGACCTTTTGACTGGTTTAAATATTTTGACCTTTTGACCTTGATCTAAGAGTTTGATCAATTTCTTTTAAAATTTAATCTTGGTCATAACTTTAAAACACTAAGAAATAGGACTTTCATATTTCACAGGTGTATTCCTTGTTACAAAGCCTTCCTTTGGGTACCAACACTTTTGACCTCGACCTTTGGGGTTTGAAATGCATTTGAGAGAATTCAATTCTGGCCATAGCTACCATACGGGGGCATCAGTGTTTCACAAACACATATTGGTAATTAAATAAACAAAGAATTCCTCGTACAAGGACTCAAACATACTACATATCATATTACACCGACACGGCATGTCAGTAACCTTTTATATTTTGATTTTACTTTCATAGTAATATTCATCGTATTTTTAACTGAATTTTTACTTTCATTTCCGTTAAACAGTTAAAATTAGTAAAACATTAAAGAGAGTAGGGTGGTATTTCTGGTCCTTTTATCCAAGACTAATATTCAAAACTAAAATTTTTTATGTAATAATATCAGCAAGCTATAGTCATGTTATTTGATCAAATGTTCTTCATAATTAATCAAACTTGATATAACTGATCTAATAGGAATAAGTCTAAATATTATATTAAAAACATACATTATCTGCAAATTTATATCCGATCTTAGTCGGAATTTTCTAAAACGTCAAATAGCATTGAACATGGTGTTTAAAACGAAACGATAAATTAATGTTTACCAGATTCTTTTTATGAATATTTCTATATACGTATAGCTCTCTGTACTTAAGACATATACAAAAGTGGTTCAAATTATTTTTACTTTGAATTTAGAAGAAAATACATTTTTTTTTACCATGTTACACATTTCAAATATCGGTGTTACTAAATGATTGCGGAGTTAATTCTTGTAAAAGACAATTTCACAATACCGATCATAAACCTAACTGATAGAATTGTTAAACAGTGGTCTTCACGTATGCCGTCCTGCTCCTTTCTTTCAGTTCGTCTTTGTTGTAGCGATTTACTTACCAGTTATTTCAAACTCATACCCTGTCATCATTTTTTCCATACTTATGTTCGTGGGTTTCCATCTCTTTTCGCATTTCTTTTCTCTATGTACAGGAGTCATATCCTGCTCAGCATAGTGTTGCTTGATAATGTGATGTCCAAAATACCACAATTTTTCCTTCGAGAATGAATTTCAAATGAAACATATTTTAAAGGTAACGTCAAGCAGAGTATTACTTTTTTGACGTAACTCAACCCAACTTTTGTTGACGAAATTAACTCATGTTATACAATATAAGCTTATTTTTAATCCAAACAAATGAATGCTAGAAGAAAATATGATTGCTGAAATATACTACAGTGTAGTGTAAATTTTTTGTGTTGATTAACTTTGATATCAAGTAAGTTTTACACAATATCAGTTAATCGATGAAAGTATCAAATTTTTTAAATCAATAATTCGGTGATAACTATTCCAATACCGAGTATATTGCTATACCTTCTGTTGAAGTTGGTTCAATGTGTTTTCATATAGATCGGAATCACAATGATTAAGAAGCTTTATTTACCTTCTTGACAGACCCGAAACGGTAATTTTTCTAAGATAATTAATTACTTCGTAGTTTATGGGTTCAGCATATATTAAAGACAAATTTTTTCATCTTTAATTTTACAAATTTTGCAAAAAAAAATTGAAACAAGAGAAATTAACGATGTTCTTTGAAAATTAAACTTCGGGAAATAACAAACAGTATTAAAGAACAAAAGTCCATAAAACAATACAAAAAGGAGCAGAGCAAACACGGAAAATAACTCTTACTGTGTGTGCATTAAAATAATTTCTTGTCTCTAAACAAAATGTAGAAAAATACTATATTACAAATACATCAAATCAGGATTTTAAATTCATTTGTTACTATAAAAATCATGTGTTTATAAAGAGTAAGAAAAAATGCATTAAAAATATATCTATTTGGAAAAACTTGTAAATGAAAAAGGTGAAGGCTCAATCTTCATTAACAATTCTATAATTTGGGTGATTTCTTACATTGTCTGAAAAGTAACTCAAATATTATTTTGTGTCTGTGTTGCTGTCCTTTTGCTGTACTCACATTTTACAAAATACGTTCCAATATAAATAAACATAATCACGCAAGCTATTGTTAAGAGACAGATAATGCCAATAGTTATTGAGTTTGATTGTTGATGTTTGCTTTTAATCTTCTTCGTTGCAGCGTTTGGACGAATGTTTAAGTGATATTGCTGAAATAAAATATATCCTAGTCAAACAATTTCGTCTCCATATCAGTGAAAATCTCCAGAGAGATGTCAAACAACTTAACAATATATGAAGATAATTTTAATTCGTGTGAATATAGATGGTCACTTTCCAATTGTTTGTCTAGTCAATGTGCACGGTTCTCAACTGATGCTGATCCTAGTTCGTTAACCTTAATTGTTGCTGCATGATTATACGATTTTGTTAAACATATTATGGCCATCAATCCAACTTAGCACATATATTTCGAAGTTTATGATTTTGATATTAAATAAATATCAGTTTCCAACCATAAAGGTTTACAGATGTCATATCGACCCATGATATTGTGTACCTAGTGGATTATATGGGTACATTTTGTGACACATAAATTGATGCATTATTTATACACTTCTTGAAATGAAAAAAGTGGGTTTAATTAACAAAAATATGCAAATGAATTATTATAGAATATAATCAAAGTTATATAATACCAAAAGAATAACAGTTTACATTAACAGATTGTCAAATATACAATTCTAGTGAGGAATTGTAGACCTCAATCGGAAAAGTTCTAAAATGTCAATGTACGTGACAGACTCACTTTAATTTCAGTTTCACTACCTTTATGCCTAAGCGCATTTCCGTTATTTCTCAATCATGACAAATAGCAGACGGCGGGTTGACCGGTGGGCAGAAGATGGTCATTCCTTTATGGCACCTGATCCCACTTCTGATGTACTAGAGGTGCGTGTTTGACCTGCATCTGATTTGTTTTGTTTGATGAACTTTTGAACTTAAATGCTGTTCGTTAAATGTATCTCTGTACATTTCAAGACCAGTGTTATAAGATCCCTACCAACAAGCATTTTATTAATTAACCAATGCAGAGAAATGAAAGTTTTTTTGATACACATAATCGGTTTTTTAGTTTTTGTTACTTAATACCTATATTAGTTTTTTTTAGCAATTTTTCTTTAATCAAAGAGTAACTATAACAAAAAAAATCTAAGGTATTTTTATATTTCCTGCTAACCATGCACTGGTGCAGAAATTAAATTGATGAGGAATCATAGATGATTAAATTATCAAAGACGACGATTCCTTCCCAACTCCTTTATACAAACCATAAAAATACAAGTACCGGCATGGTACTTGATACATGAAAATATCCTATGCAGATGACGTTTTATAACAATAAAGAATATACCTTTCCTTGTGCTTGAGGGATGCTTGCTTGATGTCACATTTTCTGTTTTTACAACTGTTTGTGTACTGTGAGTAGATATTGCGTATTCAGCTTAAATAAAAAGATTTTTTATGTTTGAATTTTAAATTGAGACAACACTTGCACGGGAAAAAATTAACATTTCTAAAAAAAAAATTAAAAAAGCTTTTTGTGAAAAAAAAAATGATGTTATGTGAGCTTTCTAAATTATTCTGAAAATTGCTATTTTAAGGCATTCTCTCTTTGCAGTTTATCGCTCTAGAAACATAAAAATAAATAAATATATAGGAAAAAATACCTTCATTATGTTTTCCACAACCATTAGCATGATGACAATTGTTAGGGCTACAGTTGCAAATGAACTGACAATCTCCACCAAATGATGGATATGGACATTGCAGTGTGCAGTTTGGACCATGAAACCCGACTTCACATACTATTTGATGAAAACAAGGCTAATTTTGTTGCTTATTTGCGATAAAATAGTCATGAGCCATAATCATTGAGGGAACACATTCATCGTAAATAAAACAATAAAACACAGCAAAATCTTACATTTGCAGGAATTCGTTTCTTTGTCCCATATATATCCAGAACAGCATATTAACCCATTTTTACTAAAATTGATATATATATAACTAATTGAGTTTATGTTCTTTGCCATAGTAATCAAGCGTTAAATAAATTAATACAAACTTATTTACAATTGTGTGTTTCTCTCAAATAGATCACTTTAGAACCAAAGTAGGTTGATTCTGTGCTTTTTTAATGTTGTTAGCTTTACTACTCAGCATGCATATTTCAGAATTTTATTTCAGGGAAGAAAACATCTACCAACGTCAGGCACCGAATAAGAGCGAAGCTGTCCTCGGTACGTAAATCTATGTATCGAATTATATTCATTATGCTTCCTGTCAGTTTGTCTCTATATAACCCTTACCCTACTATTCTCGCATAGTGGTCTAAGGATTTATATAGCGTAAACATACTATGCCGAAATAGTGCACGGCTTTATTTACTGAATAAAAGTCTTTAATGCACACGCCGGGAATCGAACTCACGACCATGTATGTGTCAGTCCGATGCCTTATCGATTACGCCACAGAGACGATCACTGATAAGAGGAATTTTATTAAATATATAAACTTAATTTATGCAATTGACACAAGAAGGAAATAATAGGCAATTATTATTTGAAAACAGTTATATTATTCTAAGGAACGTTAGATTAATGTATACAACAAAGTTTCAAACTAATTACATACAGATCGTTAGATGAAATGATTTCATAAGGTCATTAAAACGCTTTTTTATATGACGCTTGATTGAAGGATGTAAAAGAAAATTATCAATGAGAAACAAAACAAACAAATAAGTCTTACTAACAAAACAGAAAATAAAGATGAGTTGTTTTGGGACAGAAAATCCCGACTTATTTAGAGAAAATACTAGTAACCAAAATAACTAAGCATGCAAACAATTTTAGCATGAAGATTTTGAATGAGTTTTTTCAAGTGCGCTGTGTAAGCACCGATATTTTCAGGAAAAAGTCAAATAGATTGCCGCATAAATAATTACAACAGTCAGCATAATAATAACAATAGTGTTGCATTATGCATGTACTATGCCTAAATAGTAGGCAGGGTTTGACACATAGTGCACTCGCCTCCGGCTCGTGCACCATGTGTCAAACCCTGCCTACTATTTAGGCATAGTACATG
>PRKT01000016.1:3484671-3496854 GCA_003671525.1 Saccostrea glomerata | reverse complement strand
AATTTCTGCTCCAGCTTTAGCCGTCTCTGAGCCTTTGTCTGGAAACGAAAGCCTATAAATTTTCGTTTAAAGGGAAATAACTCAAAACCGGAAGTGACTTTTTGAAATTTTCGACAACATTCTGATAGAGTTCAGTAACTTCTAGTACCTCTGAAAATTTGAGCGAAATCAGTTGAGAAATGAGTGAGATATGAGGCTTTAAAGTTGGCGTCTAGGAAGTAGAAGAAAAAAAAGAATAATAATCTTTACCAACAGAATCAGTAGAAGGTCTTCCGTTGGAAACGGAAGACCTTAATAACAATAGCGTTGCATTATGCATGTGCTATGCCTAAATAGTAGGCAGGGTTTGACACATAGTGCACTGGCCTCCGGCTCGTGCACCATGTGTCAAACCCTGCCTACTATTTAGGCATAGTACATGCATAATGCAACACTATTATATAAATGTAACCATAAACTATTATGGTTAGCGTCTTTTTAATTGATCATTTGTTGCTTTGGATTTTTCCTTGATTTATATAACAGAAATACTTGATAAATAAATATGATTGATTATCGATTGAGAAATTTTACGTATTATGTATACACACGTATATTTACAATTTTAAAAAAGCGCTTAATAACTTACCCCCTGCATAGATTGGATTCCGACGAATCAAAATGATAAAGAAAGATACATATATAAAACAGTATGCACGTATTTAAAATCATTCTCGAACAAAGACAACAGAATTTTATTTGACATACATGAAATATATGTTTATCCCTTATAGAAAGAACACAACGCAGCATTCGTTCTGATGAGAAAATTTTACAAACAATTCTTCCGTGAAATTGAACTTAAATTAAATTTTAGCTTAAGTTTCCTGATAGTACGTTTAGATTAATCATTGAATACGCATATATTTAGTAAATGTAATGGGAAATAAAAAAGAATATTAAAGTAAAGGAAAATGTATCAATGTGATAAAATATACCCAAATAACATGGCCTTATTGAGAACACATATACTTTATGGAGACCACGTCGGAAATTTTTAAGAGTATGGATTGTTTCCTTCATTAGCCTGTGCGTATTTATTCAAATACCTTTACTTGCAAAGAAGACGTTGTGGCAATTAACTAAAAATAAATATATGTCGACGGCATATTCCATTTTACAATTGTTCCACTGTACTTTCATGCATATGTGTGATTATTCCAGTAAACTTAAAATTTTAAAGAAATCACTGAGTCTTCCACATTTGTTCCGTACGCATTTATTTATAAGTTTTCTGACTATATAAGGGTTTAATCAAAGCTAAATTGTATGACAAAGAATAATATGTTGACGGTGGGACCATTAGGGCGAGCACATATACTTATCCAGTTAATTTTCATTTAGATCGGACTCGTCAAACCGCATGTGACATTCGGTGTGTATAAGACTCTGACGTCACATGACGTCGTTTGCATGTTGCTTTACCAAACCGAAGCCTGAACAGGACTGATTTCAATCAGTTATGATTATTTTTCTGCAACAAACAGTTAAATTCATTAAATAAAGGCAAGTTAATTTTTCTTATAACTTTAGTCGTTATCCTCGCATGAACGTTGCTTTAGCGTTTGCATACGAAGCGATGCATTGTGGGTCAAAATTACTGCGGAAAAAATTTCTAGGGAATGAATGTGCAGTAGTCCTATTTTTCTCTTCGCCCAGGCGTTGTCGTTAGAACTTGTAGCTACGAGCTTCGCGACGCTCGCTGCGCTTGCTATTAATTCTGCTTATCATCATCATCAACATTTTTATTCAGTAGTACTCCTCGATAAACTACGAGGGCTATTCGGAAAATTATTAAGACATTTACTTTTACTCCTTAATGGGCAATGCTAAATTCATAAACATTCGTCAACAGTTAATGAATAACAAATAAAAACAGGTTTGCAATATTTCTAATGTATAGGGTAGTTAGATAACTTCCGGTGAAATTTCAAACATGGATATGTCTATCGACCTAGAGCAGCATTGTAGCAACCGCTAATGATATAAAGCCGCTTAATAATAGAAATATCATTAATGCATCGCTGAATGTAATAAATCATTACATTAAAAGTTTATATGCTCATCCGCTTAATAATAGTATTCTTTCATTAGGCAGCGATTTAGCATTAGTGTTTGAAAAGGTCAGCCATTAACACTGATTAATGCAAAAATTTATGGCAATAAGCGTTATATAACTAGCGGCTGGAGATATTTTTGGATGTGAATTGAACTGGAAGCGTTTGCTTTTTCTGTGTTATCACATGCACATGTATTTAAGGAATTACTGTCTAATATTTTGGTATCATGATGTGATTTATCGAGTGGCTAGTTTAATAATTTTCATAAACGCCCAATCTAATTAAAATCAGACTTCTTAGATCCGCGCCGTATACACTCTTATGCAGAGTGTATACGGCGCGGATCTAAGAAGTCTGATTTTAATTAGATTGCATAAACGCCGAACTTATGCATAAAATTATCACGCAAGCCAATCGGTTGGCGATCGTCGTGAAACCAAAACATCCCGCAAATCCAACTGAAATGTAAAAAAAAAAAACCATGATAAATAGCTCTTTTATTACTTAATTTTACTCACCCATCACACCTTCTCTGCAAAGACGAAATGGTTATAAAATAAAAGAACATGATCAAGGTAAAAAATGTGCAAAGGAAAGATGTCATCTTGTATCTTCTTCACAAAACCTCTTCTTGTTCGGAGTATACATTAACTACACGTGCGTGTATGTTTTTATGACAGTTTCCAACCTCCTACAGGATAAAATTTGATTCATATTAATATTTCCCTGTAGGAAAGAATTGATCTATTAAAACTAGTTGTACATTTCCCCATAATTGTAGGTTTTAACGGATAAGTTTTTGTGACCGCTTAAAGAACGTTTCCCTTCTATTTTAGCTTTAATTTAATTATTAAAAGATGCAAAAATCGTAGTTTAATTTTTTAAAGATTATCTTAAAGAATAAATATAAGAAGTTTATATTTTTACTCCAAAGGTTATAAATCATGCAAGAGACATAAAATATAGTAAAGCATTTGTACAAAATGTTTGAATAGAGAGTTTCCTCTCTTTGTATGTGCATTTTGTTTAAATCAAATCGGATAATGTGTGCATTTATTAAAGATCAAGAATAATATGACTTTGTCATCAAATTGTCGAGTAAAGTATCAATTTGAGTGATTTAAACAGCTGCATATCACACTGTTTCATACAGCCACATGATAATTTCCTTAAAATTTAGTTAGATGTTTCAACAAATTACCTCACTGCAGGGGGTTGGTTTACGTTATATTTAAGTTACCATGCTGTTCCATGTTAACTTTGTTTATTCCTAAATACACTTAAACCACTCTTAAATATTCTTTAAAACTCTTCAATCTGAAGGAAAATGTTATTTTGACGTCAGTCAATCTTGTATATTAACATAACTCAGTTGGCATATTTTCTTTTTCGTTTATTTCATGAATGATATGGAGATAACAAATAAAGTAATCAATACCATGAAACAATACAAAGTAGGAGCAGAGCAAACACGGACCTCCAAAACACCGGATGTGGGATCAGGTGCCATGTAGGAGTGGGCTTCCCCTGCTTATCTGTCACACCCGCTGTGTGCTCCCCGTCATGATCGGTATATAACGGGAAAAATCCGTCGTCAATCTAAGTATAAATAATGGACTAACAATAAATATGAAAAACGTCAGTCAGCATTTGACTCAATGATGAAATGTATTTGCTAACAAGTTCATTGTATCAACCAATTAAAGAACATACAAAACGATGATTTAAAGCGAGACTGCTGATATTATTGTTTCATCAACTTGTTTGTCAATAATTTACCTCGTTTTAGAAATTGTTCGTACGTAGAGCATGCTCTTGAGTATCGAATCAACCGAGATATATACACTCCGTATGCAAGTGAAGAAGGCATATAGCCGCATATTGTTGCATAAGTAAGGGAAGTTGACGATAGAAAAGTTAAAGTCATCATGTTTATCATATTGCTTGGGTGTTAGATTACCATTAACGTCTTTTTCAAGTAAAATTATCCAAGTATGAAACAGATGTGTCAGACTCTGTCTTATCTTTCATCTCAAGCTCTCCTGGCTATATCGTATCAACGTGGAAATGGAATTACCATTGTTAATTGACAATACGTCGTCGATATATCTTAAAGTCGTGTTGAAGGTCACAGCAATTGTTTTCTGCTTTTCACGCACAAGATTTTGCATAAATTCTGCTTCGTATGAATACAAAAATGGGTCTGCTAATAACGGAGCGCAATTGGTTCCCAAGGGAATTCCAATAGATTCTTGGAAGACCTGGTCTCCAAAAACCACATAGATATTGTCAATCAGAAACTCAAGCATCTTCTTGATGTCAGCTTCAGAGTACTTGTGTGTGCGATCAAAATCTTTTTTAACAAAATAATTTTGCAAATGACCAATGACCAGGTAATTAAATTGATGAGTTCCATTTTTATTGAAGAAGCAGCTGTCAATGATATCAAAAAGCCTGGATTTTAATTTATCGTAGGGAATGGTTGTGTATAAAGTTGAAAAGTCGTAAGTTTTTAAGCTGTTGATTTTGCTAAAATCTTGTGATTTCAAATTGT
Organism: Saccostrea glomerata; assembly: GCA_003671525.1. Taxonomy (NCBI): domain Eukaryota; kingdom Metazoa; phylum Mollusca; class Bivalvia; order Ostreida; family Ostreidae; genus Saccostrea; species Saccostrea glomerata. The sequence goes on along the minus strand of PRKT01000016.1, from coordinate 3,492,201 downwards.
CCAAAAGTTCTTTGGATTTTTGTAGTATCCACATCTGATTCACACCACTTCTTGAATATATAGTTGCACAGTACTCTTGAAGTTTTTCCTTCACTACTGTCAATATCTTAGTGAGGAGTAACGAAAGAGGCTTGATTGAACATTTACTGGAACCCGCAATGTATTTTTGTTTGTAAGGATTCTTATGAAGTTTTGGAATCCAATATATATAAGGTAGTTCAAATTCCTTTTGGCTCTGCGGAATATTCAAATATTCAAAACTGACATATGATTTTGAAGAATTTCTTTCTTAGAAAGGGAAGTATGAGTATAAGTCGGATTACCACTTGTAGAATCAAATCCAAGTTCTTCTAAAATACAATTTATATAATGAGCCTTACAAACAAAGACAATGTTGTTACCTGGTTTGCCGGCAGGAACCAGTATGTACTGACCATGTCATATATCTAATTCCTTTTTCACTTCTGGTTTATTAAACACAGAAGGATATATTGTTTTCATATTGCCCCTTAATCTTTTAATACATGACTTTAACATGGATCTGATACATTTAATCCAATTTGACAAGGTGTCAACGTCTTCTTTTTCATATCTGGTCCATCGTCTGGCGTAATTTTCAACAGAATCCATAATTTTTATGAAATTCTGACGCCAGTATATCTATCGAGTACAACTCAATAGTGACAGAAACTCATTTCTACCCATTGCCTCTTTGGATTTCACTTTAATGTGTTTTCATAAAAAAAATATTCTAAAAAATGTGAATTGTGTAAAAGACGTCAGCAAGATACTGACATGCTAATTAAAGAGGTGGGATTTCTGCTAATTTTCAGCATGTGAAATTGGAGATAACAAACAGTATTCGAGCTCAAAAGTCCATTATAACATTACAAAATAGGAGTAGAACAAAAACGGACGTCCTAAACATCAGAGGTTTGATCAGGTGCGGGCATCGAGGAGGAGTGGGTATCCCTTGCCGACCGGTAACACCCGCCGTGTGTTCCTGAAAATACGGGAAAATTTCGTGGATAACTTGGTATGCAAATGATGGCCTTACAATCAGTATGAAAAAGGTCAATCAGCATTTGATTAAATGATAAATTGCATATGCTGACAAGGTCATTGTTTCGACCATTGAACGTACGAAACGATAACGTTAAGCGAGACTGCTGTTATTCTTGCTTCATCAACCAGTTTATCAATAACCTACCTCGTTTTAAATATCGTTCATACGTAGAAAATGCTCTTCCCTATCGAATCAACCGAGAGATTCAGAAATAAACTCCGTATACATGTGACAAAGATATATTGATACATAAGAAAGGCAAGTTGACGAATTAAAAGTTACTATCGTGTTTATCATAAAACGTTGTTCTTTGATGGCCATTAACGTCTTTTTCTAGTAAAAATACCCAAATATAAAAGTTGTATCTTTAATTTCAAGCTCACTGGCAAATATCGAGTCGACAGAAGAATGGAAAACAACTATTGTAAATCAACAATACGTCATCGAATACGTCGAAATGAAGGCTACAGCCTTATAATAGAAGTTATTTAAATTCTCCAATGATGTCAAAATGATGGCATGGAAAAAGGACTTTTTATTATGTCGTGTTGAAATCGTTTATTAATATGGGATCGATGGGCCAATTGTAATTAGAAAAAAAAGTCCCTGAAAAGTGATTATAAATTTTACCCTTTTTTACAACTATAGATTTAACACTATTTCAATAACTTTAGAGCAAGTAACATATTCTGTTTGCATATATATTATCATTAACTCAACTTAGTCCCTTTCCTAACCCAAAACAAACAAATTGTAGACGCCACAGGAAAAATTTAATGATCCAGTTTTTAAAAAAGAATAATATTGCTTAAACAAATCGCTACAAAATAAAATAATATATTTATTTACAGCACAATAAAAAATAACAATATATACAAAATACAATTCACTTTCCCTGAATTGCTACGTATCACATAAGGATTTTCAAAACAAAAATAGATATTTACATTTTCATCTGACATGTAGAATTATGCATCAGAAAATAAGGTCAAATTTGCAATACTAATACAAATTTAACAATAAGCGAAGTTAACAATATCAATCGAATCATCGAACTGTGAAAATAAAAAAAAAATTAAAATCTTTACCCATTAAAAAATGTCATACGACTACATATCTGTTCAGTAGAATTATAATCAGCCAAAGTTTTTTTTAATCAAATCGTTCAAATCAAATAAAATGGCATTATGTGATTCAAAAATCCCAAGAACAGACCGGAAATTTCAATCCCGACAGGGATTCAACTATTACAATACGCTTCACCACTGTCATTTTCCTAATGCTGTTTAATTTAGTCTTTGATTGTTCTTATGTCATGATTTGAAAAAATGCTTTTTTCATGAAAATATTGAATGCAATTCGACAATAAATTAATTCAAAATGTTATTTAAAATTAACTTATGTACAGATGAAATGTATAACATGGTTTATGAAAATGCATTTTTACCTAAAAACTACGACACAATGTTCTTTTTAATGAGGTATGCAAGACAAAAAGGACTGAAATTGTCCTTTAAAATACCCTATGTCTGTTTTTTCTGCCTAAATGTGTCCAGTAATAGTGTTGAGATTGTATTAGCGTTCATGGCGTTCACTGTTGACATATTCACACCCAACAATTCCGCCATCCCTTTACTGTCCATACCGGAAGCAGCAAACACCTTGAAAAAGTCAATCTCCTTCCCATTATACTGGTTCCGGAAGGTGGGACAAAAGCTATTGCACCACTGAGGTAGGGGACACTGTTCTATCAGATGATGGCTGCAGTTACTGACATTCTTAGCTGATCTCTGCGATCTGTTCTTTTTTCTATTTTCTATAAATTGAAGGAAAACATTGGAATGAAGACTTCCTTTTACACTGAACAAAAGTTGGATTTTACAGAAGAAATCAAATTATATATAACGTTAAATATTAACGTTTGAAATTTATTTGAGCACGTTTTTTTCTGTTTTCTATAAAATAAGCATAAAACACTCCTTACTTCCTTTTCCCTTTCTCTTCTTCTTTCTATTCTTTCTTTTATTTTTCTTGTTTTTTCTATTTCTATTTTTTCGGTTCCTATTTTTCCTTCGTCGTCGTCTTCTCTTTTTATCCTTCTTCCTCTTCTTTTTCTTTCGCTGGGATTTTTTGTTTTGTTTTTTAACTTTGACTGGGGCATCGCCATATGGACGTATTAGTTTAACACTGAAAATACAGATCAACTTTCTGTAAGTTTTAGAAATTGTATAAATGTAAATACAAATTTCGTTTTGTAGAAGGTATTCCTATAATTGGATAACATCTTACACATGGAAACTTCGTAAGAGTAAGAATTGTTATATACCTCGTGCTTCCGTTTGTGGCTGTTATACATTTCTCTCCTTCAAAGCTGTTTTCCCAGCAGTAGATAGACTGAGACAGGGATATCCCTTTTACAGATATAGAATGCCAACTCCTGTAAACGGTACAAAAAATGAAAATGTTAACTTATTGCAATGATTGAAAAAAAATATTTAATAGTATCAATCATTGTGTAAGTTAACATTTTGTGTGTGGATATTGTTTTACATGTATCAAAAATCAATTATTTTAGTAACTTTGATCTTACTTTTTGAGTAAAACTTCATGAGACAGGCAAGCTGGCGCAAATACTGCCCTGTAACAAAAAAATAATTTCTTAAAAAAAACCTTTAACAAAATCCATGCAGCTATTATAGTTAACATGAGAGTGAAATGATGAATTGTACTGTACAATTATTGCTGGTTTTTGGGTCAATATAATGTTTTAGACAACCGAAGAACACAATATTCAGTAAGTCGGAAGTTATCAACTTACGTCACATTTTCAAGCGTCTGCTTGACCTTCTCCCCGAGCTTGTACAGATACTCCCACTGTTGTTTAGACAGAAGTTCGTTGCTTCCATTATAGTTCATCAGTTTGTTTTGGTTTATAACATTGTTTGCTAATATTTGAGCTTCGTCAAATAAGTATTGCACAATAAATACAGGAGCTGAAAGGGAAAAAGGATATCCATGTGTCAGTGAACCAGTGAATTTAATTTCTTGCAAAATCATTTATCTCAAATTTGAATGGTATATATTCATCGTTTTAAGTCATGACGATGTGATAACTTTCCTTTTCATATCTTCGTATTTCTTACTTTTTAATGTCGGATACATCCGGTATCCAAAGTAACATCGCCATTGTTCCTGACCCGGATATTCCTTTTTATAGGCTTCCTGTACACAACCTCCCCATTGACTGTAACATAATGTAAAATATGAATATTATTACTCCACATTGGAATAAATAGTAACTCTTTTGCATGCATCGAATTCATCGATGTACGCTAATTAATTATTGATAACATGGAAATGGGAAAATATAAAAGAGGTCTAAGCCCTCGTTTTGTTCCGAATTCCCATGGTCAAGCTACAAGTTCTCCGATCACAAACATCAAAGGAAAACTTCAAATATCGGGTATCTAATTAAATAAGACCATCAATAGTGTATAGTTTTCATAAAGTCCTTTGAACCTAGAGCTGTAAACACTGGGTTATGTCCTAGTAAACAAAGAAACTGTTTGGGAGAAAAAACTGGAACATGTTAAAACCATCGGCATCGGAAAGATGAAAGCAGTTTGCACCTGACACAATTTAAGGGCGGGAATCCAGATTTAATTTAGTCTAAAATTGGAGGATATTTGTAAATCAAGCTCAATTCAATTACAGGCGAGGGAAAATAAAATAAAGTCTTAGAAATCCTTGTTTCATTTACTTCAAAGAAAACATGATATGAACTTTGTTCGATATGAGAGATAAAGAAATATTCCTTATTCTCTTGATTTTTCGCAATTAGCTTTTCACTTTAATAACGACAGAGCTAATGAATAAAATTTTAAATCGGAGTTGAGGCACTGAGTGTCAGGTACATAATATACAGCAGTTTTGTTGTTGTTGTTGTTTTGTTTTTTGCAATTGCTGTACACTGTATATATTATCATTATTAAAAATTCAAAGTTCGGTTTATCCATTTTTCTGTTTAATGCAAATTACAATTTTTAGATTATAATTTCATTATCTTTCCAGTAACTTACTGAAAAAGAAAATATATTATAGTCTAATTTATATTGAACTGATATTCTGTAGGAGAATATTATCATTACATGAAAATGTTGGGGGAGGAGGTTACTTACTCGAATCCTTTCCGTATCCCTGTGGTCGGGGAACAAGACAATGGCTCTGTGCACGGTTTTTCGCTGAATTGTGGAATGTCTAAAAACCAACCGGAATCGGCTATCCCCCGAACCTCGACCCCGGGGGCCAATGTTTTCATGAGGTCTGCTACACGGTCCAGGTTCATTAAGACGCCTGTGCCACCAGCACTGAAGAAATCAAAGATAAGTGCAAAATAAGGTTTATTTCAATATTGTAATAAGTGTATTGGTCTCTATAAATATTACTACAGTATACTTAGTAATTTACGAACAGTATTTTATTTGATTTATGAATTTAAGTACAGTCCTATTTTGACAGCATACTTTAGCAATTCTAGAATTTATCACTCCGAATAAGTCTTGTAAAATTATCCCACCTTGTTCCTGTTAAGAACAGCTTTTTGGCCTTAGCAAGGCCCCGTGGAATCAAATTTCGGATTACTTCCTCAATAATATAGGATCCTAAAAACGCATATCCGTGCCCTGCAACAAGGTATTCAACATTTAATTTTGAAACATTAGCAGTAATTTCGACAAGTAATGGGCAATTATACGAAAATGTACACAGGACCATAGTTTGCATAAGCCGTTTTATAATTTATCTTCTATAGAATAACTGACATTTATTTACAAAATTAATATTATATAAGAAATTCTATTAATTAATACAGGTTGCACAGTACAACTTCATTTGTTTACCGGATGAGAATTAGCCTCTATCGAACGTTTTAAAAAAATCCTTTTCAACTATATGAACTTTTTTTGTCAAGGTTATACAATATCAATTTACAATAGATTTATAAGGAATTTAATATAACTAAATAAAATTTTTACCCGTCTATCTAAACACAAAAATGGCAATGAATTTTTTAAGACAGGAAATCTTCAATTTAGTTTTTTATTATATTTCTTTTAAACGTTTAATAGTTCAACTCAGAAAAAATATCTACGTTAGTCTTTCTAACTATAAAACGTTTATATATGTTACAAACCACATCGAAAGAAAGTAGTTATCATCAGTTAAACTTTCAGATTACACCGGAAGAGGAAGTTGTTAATTTCTTACCGTTTCTCGCAGTCCCTGTCCAAGAGTCACTGGAACAATATGGGACGTATCTGGAAATAAGAGTAAGATACCTCTATTGTAAATGGAAATTCTATCTAATTATCGATAAACATTTTTTATTGTCTGCAATGCAAAAACTGCTATTAAATTTCAATCACGAGAATCTCTTAAATCTCCAACTCCAATTCATCCATATGTCATATTGTAAATTTTGAATTCACCGGGTGGCAGTAAATACAAAATTTACAACATAACTGCCACCCGGTAATAAATCCAATATTTACATGAATTTACAACTTAAAATACTAACCCTATTCCAAACATATTTTGTTATTTAGAATTCCTTATTTTATAGTACTCACACTATATTTGCATTGAAGTAATATGGATTTTCTTTCGGATCCCACGACAGGATTCCGCTACCTACAAAAAAAAAGATAATTGTCAAATTTTACCGAGGTTAATTTTTTGTGTTTTTATCAAACAAGATGTTAAGCAAAATACATGTATGATTAATACATGTAAATTCTTAAAGTTTGTATTCATTTAAAAGAATTGAAGGATTCCAAAAAAGTAAGGAGCAAACATTATATCTGTTGCAATCAGGATATTAAACTAATAAATGTCATATCATCAAATGGAAAATTTTTCGATTATTTGGCGCCAATAAAATTGTTGTTGTATTGAATATGCAGTCTTTCGTCCTATTTAGAACAATTTCAAATATTTAATAAATTAAAACTGAAAGTTTTGGGGGACTTTTCAATCCATGTCCATATTACGTGATCAGGATTTATGCATTCTAATGTGTCAGTGCATCAAATATTTAAAACTGCTAAGTAGATAATGTATCTATATTTATATGAATTGAAGTTTTATGATCAGAATTAAGTGAGAGAGCTTTTTGCGGTTTATTAATGTGTCTCCGATTTGTAGGCGTGTATTCATCGGTCTAATTATGCGTCACCCTATCCTTTAATGGAGACCATATATGAAAACTTTTTTTTTTCGAAATATTTTTCAAATGTGTTCAATGGATTTTTATATACAGTGTATATATTTTGTTACTTGTTGGCCCAATTTCTTTTCTCAACCCTGGGATTTCTTTTCTCAATTTTAATTAGTATGTTAACTTTCTTCAAATCACTTACATGTACTTTAATTATTGCTTTAATAAAAAATTTTGTACATATTTCATT
>PRKT01000016.1:3426804-3483619 GCA_003671525.1 Saccostrea glomerata | reverse complement strand
AGTCGTACTTGAGATGACAATTTAACCTCAGGGTGTAGTTAAAGAAAAGATGTGATGTATTAAAGTAGACGATGATTTATGAGCCTAGCTTCACAAGTATTTAACAAGTACATCGTTCAATGAAAAAAAAGATAGGCAAATTCGCACGACTCTAGAGAGCTCTTAAGTTTTTAAGTGTATGATATCTTAACAGTTATCAGATCTTTAGTCATAAGCTTTTGATTTCAAGCTAGAATCAAACGATTATTTCTAGGACCAAATCCGCGAAACGGGCAGATTAAAGGAGAAAGAGCCATTCTCTCTTCTGTGTTGTGCCTCAATATAGACTGTCTGACGTCTGTTGGTCCATTTGGGACCCCCTGGAGGATTTTGGGTCACTCAAATTCCGTAGAGACTATTCGTTTTTTCAAAACAAACGAAGCATAGACGTCACCTGAGTGACTAGCTAGGAGCCATATGCATCATCTCTTCTCTTGCGAGAACTAAGTGACGTCACAACTCTGATAAAATGGCGTCAGCTCGCCTTTGGGTAGATTGCAAAACAGCAGGTCTCTAAGGACGTTAAAATGGTTTACAGCTCAAAGTTAGCAAATTTATTTCCCATCCTTTATCACTGAAAGTTCAATAGAATTTTATTCATTAAGGAAGAAAACATGGTTTTTACAACCCCAATTTCCGATTTCCACCGAAAATTAGCTACATTATTGATATGATTACATTCTAACGAAACCAATAACAACCACTGGTTTTTAACAATCCCATAAACTGATTGTGGAGAACTGTACCCCTATTTTACTAATACAAGACAGTTTTTGATACTTGTTGACGTGGACTCAGCATGTCATACTATTTCTTCGCGGCTTCAAAACTCCGATCCGAGAGGAGCGCACTAATTAGCGACTCTATTATCAGACTTCAAAGCCGCGCTATCTGACAAATTGTCTTCCTCCGCGTTTGAAGTAAATAACCTACTGTGACATACAAAATCTCCTCCTCTATATTATATTCAAATCTAAGATAAATTTATTATTTCAAATGTAAGAAAATGATATATTTTAGAAATGAGAAACAACAATCTCTCTTTAAAATTTCATGCAGTGTTGCTCTTTTTTTCTTTCTATATATTCGTTGATTTTAAAACATCAAAGAGGGCAGAATATCTATTTCTTATCGCTCTAAAAACCAGCCTCAAATCATTTGTAATGATTTTATCGTAGTTAACCATCGTCATAAAATTATTATTTCTGAATTACTGTGATAAACGGCGCTCATGGTATTTCTATTAAAAGAAATTTTGTTTGAAGCTCTAGACCACATTATCGCCTGGAATGATTTATTGTTAACCAGAAATAACACACAATCCATTGTTTTATCCCAGCTTTCGTTCTTATACTTAATCTTCCGTGTTTCTTATACCGTTCACATAAAAGCAGCCGTTAAGTCTTTGTTGTGTTCAAACATTTGCCAGATTCTGTTATTTCACTCAAGCGCTTGATGACCTTTTCGGCGGCAATTGCTTTGATGGTCGAAATAGTTTATCAAAATTTCGACAAACAATTTGTTCCTATCTCGTATTTATTACTGAATATTGCCTTTTAATTGAAATTACAGGCGGCAATAAATTCTAGAAGAAAACATGAAGATAATTTTTTTACTGAATCAAGAGCTAATGTACTATGAGAATTTTACACTTAATTCAAATTCTAAAGAAGAATATATAATTTTTTAAAAACATTTTTGCATTTACAACATATTCAAAGCAAATCGATTAAAAAATATCTTAATTCTCCCCATATAAAAAAATTCCTTCATGAACAGGAGGAAACTCATAAAAAATAACGTTTTTTACTAGTTAAAAATCAGCAAGAGTATAATCTTCATAATTCTTTCACAATATCAAATAGAAAAATAAATATCAAGATATTAGAATTCAATAATTAACAAAACGGACGAAATGAATAATCTTACAAGGCATGTAACACAACAGAAAAAAAATTATGAAGACTAAGCTCGAAAATCATTGACGAATTGGTCGTTTTATCAAACAATTCTTCTTTTCATTTTGTTTCAAGTAAGAAGCAAAATTAAGAGAAGTAAGTAAAGTCAGTAGGATCATAAAAGTAAACAGTACTATTAGTGCCTTTGTACTAAGAATATAAGAGGTGAGGAGACCACGCTTATCTTTGATGCCAAACCCTTCGTTTCTTCGCGCAAAACAGAGAAATCACTTTGAACTTTCTTACTCCCATCTAACTACATGTTTTACTTGGCTTGGTTTGTGAGCGAGGCTTAAACGCGGACATGAAAGAAGACAGGGGCATATATCAGATCCGTGTTGGGTCTATTTGAAGTCATCGAATAATTGACATTCACCGTGTTTATCGCTGGAAGATGAAAGGTGTTTCGTAGGATAGAAAATAAACAGTGTTTTGAGAACAAAAGGCAGATATTTACACCAACACGGTCTTAGAGCCAACAAATTAAACGAGAAATTTGTCAGTTGTGTTTGTTTGTTTTGCTTTCGTGCAGATTTTGTCTTTGAAATAAAACAATCGCTATTTCTCACAAGGTGTTGATTAATATTAAATCTGAAGTTTTAGGAATTTCACAACTGTCTTGTTTTTCTTTTTATCATGGTCAGTTGTAGAGAGTTTTTTTTATTATTAAATTTTCCTTCATACCTAAGAGTACAAGTTAATATGCATCTCACACTTAAACCCCTTTAGCATGATCGATACTCCCAAGAAATATTTCAATGAGGACACAGTCTATAAAACAATCTTCGAAGGTCACCTTCGAAATTCTAAATTGATAAATCTGAAACATAAGCCAAATACCCTCAATAATTTATATAAGCGAAAGAAGGATGTGTTCTTTGATAGCTGCAGATTAAAGATCAGAACTCTATGTAGACACCTGTGTTGTTTTAAAGAGATTAGAGAGTACCAGGTGTTTTGGAAAAACTGCAATTTTACCGACATTATACAAGGATTACAATATTATACATTGTCCCTTTTCTACTTTATAATTTTAGAATTTGAGTCAGATCGAATTTCGTAATTACGTTCTTAGCTACTTAGGAGGATTATATAGGTTTTTGATAGCTTTATGAATGACCAAACGATATTGACTCTCGACTTAGGGGGTGTACCCGCAAACTGCAATAGATGTCGTACAAAGGAGACGGTGTTTTCATAAATGCAACCAGTTGGAATTTTGAGTAATATAGGATCAGTTTCCAATGCCTTATTACTATTGATAATCAAAATCTTTTCTCCCATTTTTGCAACGCCTAGCAAGCATTGTATGTAATTTATTAGATTTATTTCATTATGCGAAATCTCGATGAATGATGTAATATTAAACACCGGACGCCAGATAACACCTTTAATTTAGACCGTGTATAGGTCCTTTCATCTTTTTTTAAATATAATATTCATTTTTATGAATGAGATTCTGAGCGGAATCCTGACTGTTAATCTAAATCTCCAAGAGTAATCTCGTGATGAAGGGGAGACTCATTTCTCGTTTACTTCCTTTGTCGAAACTCCCAAGAATCACTTTTCATTATGGTTTCCCTATGACAGAACAACAGGGCTCATGCCGACTCGCGCGGTTCGTTGCTAGTGAAACAACCATCTTTATAACGTTCCAACAGCGAAGGAAATTAAACAAACAAATGTTTGTACACAAAAATATGAATGAAACACGAGTGTTATAGACAGATCAAAGGCAGAGATTTTTGGGTGAATATCTCGCAAACGGTTCGACTCGCGCCCAGCTCGCTGCCACGCGGATGGTGGGTAAACATTGATAAAGATGGCCCCCCTAACACGCTTTGATCGGATAATTATTTATCTATTAAGCTTTATCCAAAACCAACGATTTCATTTTTGAGGTATCTTTCTGAAGTGGAGGTGATGAAAGAAGCAGATTTTTACACTTCTACCTGTGCCTAGCGCTTTCTCAACTAAAGAAGAATTTATGATCGTACCCTTTAAGCGGAAGTAAATGCTATGGAATACTACGTCTTGTCTTTGCGACAATTGACAAAAACGCGTATATATCCTTAAAACTTTGTATCTTGAGTGATTAAACTAGTAAAGCCAAACACCGTCCAGAAATGTTAAATATGTACGCTATTTCGCTGGACCTTCGTTCCGACGAATTCTTGCTTAAACACAGCCGTTGCTCCTTAAAGCATTACAATGAACTCTTGAAATAAATGTATAGATAGGAAAACGTAAGATGAGAAATATTTATCCGTGCTCTTCTGCATTGCAGACGATTGCCACACACAAATTGCTTAACCTGGAAACTCTATAAAAGAATGTGTATACAAACAATTCAACCACCGAAGGACACTGCTGTGAAACTATTTAGCACTTAAACGTTGCTGCAATCGATAACCGTATCACATTTGTATATACATAATTCCAAATATTATTGTATAGAGTTATTTTTCAAGCTTCCTTTGCTAAATTTTAATCGAGAAAAAAAATGCGAGAAATTCAAGTGATGACGTCATATTGTCGTCTGCTGAGTTATGGTTGACTTACCCTGCACGAGACCCATCATTGCAAGTCACAGTTGTATTCCTGAGGTAGTGTCGGCGTAACTTTGGTATTTCTTTCACGCCGCAGTTGTGCGACTTTTGAGCAATGTTTTTCAAAGATTTCATAAGAGTATCTGTATTTCCTAAGCTCTCCAGTTTCTTGACATCCAGGGGCATATCTAACCGCCTGGCCATGCTTGACGCATCACAAATTGCACAAACCCAGATCGTTAATAAAAAATATATCTTCGTCATTCTAATTTTTTTCACTTCATCAAAAAAACAAGATTTTATGGTAATGCTTTGAAGACTAAATATTCACTATACAAACTTTCCATGAAAAGCGTCATGTCAAAAATTACGAGAAAACAGATCATTTGAATAAGTTGTCATTGTACAAAAAGCGTTTATCAAGTAAAATTGAATATTTCCATACTTATTAATTTCACAGTTTTAGCAAGCAATGTGTCGTTTTATTGAAAGTTGCTGAAAACGATAATGCCAAAATTTCTCTCGTGTTAATGCCGTGCAAGTTAAAGTCAGGTGGCATTTCTGTAAAATACCTGCACGTATAATCCAATGTTAAATCTTCACTCTAATATAAATCCACCTCTCTAAAATTTCTGTTACATAAAGATTCTAAAGAATACAAAATCCAAAAACAGTCTCCATTTAAGATGTGATAAATAATGGTCAGCTCCAAATAATAAACGCTTGGGATTAATCCAAAGAAATGTCGAATAGTCAAAGTTTAACACAAAATACTGTTTAGTTGTACTTCATTAATCAAAGATGTTGAGACAAATTTCTCTCTCTCACTTCAAAGTAAAGATAAACGTTGATTTGCTCCTATTTTATTTTTCTACTCTAGTCCTTTACCCGGTCACTTTCATACTATGTAAAACCCTGAGCGCAAGGTTTTTATACAAATAGTTTTTATTCGCTAGATCATTTGTTTCCTTTCATCTTTTATCTTATAAAGAAACGTTTATAATAAAATTACTACAATGAAAAACAAGTATTACTAAGGCACCTCCCCTCCCTTTGATTCTACCTGTCACTTTTATGAATATTCATGAGGTCGCTCTCTGATTCGTTCTGAAATCTGTCCAGTCCCACTTTTCTCATGTTATAAATCAGAAAACCACGATTAACCGCGATAGAAAACTTGTTGCACATGTGTTTTCTGTACCTTTCGGCAAGCATCAAAGAGACCGTGATCAGAGATGGACAAGGTGATTTTTTTGTATCTCCTGTACAAGAAGAGTATCGGAGAAACATTTTTTATAACCCCAGAAAAGCGAGGCCATTTTTTAACCTTTAATGCTCGAGTGTAACAGAACATAACATTGTTAAACCGTGCCGTAATTATCGGGGCTATTAACGATTATGAATGAAAACGAACATTACACATGGCATTCACGAGCGGAAAGAATTCTCGCAAAGTTAAAATTATTCTAGTGAAACGTTCAACGTGTCTACGAGCAACACTCGCACTGGTTTTACTTTATGAAGAAAAAAAAAAAATTCTGAATGGATTTAATGTTTGTAGATATAAAGTTTCATTAAAGTGTGAATACCATTATAGCAGCACTATTTTATATATTTAATAGCAAAGGGGTATACCAAGTGTATTTTGATTGTGAATTTCTTTAATGAACTCCAGAGCGAGGCCCATGTCTCTCCATTTACAAAGTGGAATTCTCAATTTACCTCTCCCGTCGGCTAATGACTTTTCTCGCTTCCTTGCTCCTCGCACAGAAGTTTCAGTGAAACCACTAATAGCTCACTGTATTTGTCAATGAAATAATTATAGAGGTATTGTAACTTCAATCGATTTGATCAGTACTTAACGTGTTTAATCTAAACAGGTAAAAATTTATATACAACCTTACTCTGTGAAATCTAATTTAAAGGTCCTTCGACGACAAAAATCGCCGTCAATTCACAAAATACACAAAATGAACTAGTGAAAGGACGAGGTTATCCCAGTTATAAGGTATTGGCGACGAAAAGTTTTGAGAAATATTAGATTAAAGTTTTATCTCGAATAGAGGATCAGAGCCGACGGTAGGTCAGCGAGTGAATTTTAATCCATATATTGATGTTTTATATGAGATCAAGGAAGAGGCCGCATGACTTCTAAGGGAATCATAATATTTGATATTTCAATTCGATTACTTGTCGTAATTATTAGAGGTAAACCAAAATATAAACAGGAATAGCAGAAATCAGATTAGCACTTAAAAGTATTTTCATATGAATATATTACACTTACCGCGATTTTCCCTTAAAAGGTAAGAGAAAAAAGGACATACAGTTTATATCAACAATGTAAAAATTAATGCAGTTAGATATTTACAAACAAAAAGGAAGCCCCCAAAAATTATGAACGGATTGAAAAAGCCAATATGAAAAGTTGGAATCCATCTACATGAAATAAAAAAAATTAACGGAGAATTGAAACAAGAGACGGAAAAAATTACTGAGGCAATACATGTATATTAATGAAGATGAGTGAACAAGTGAGAAAATTGCCTATGGTGCAAAAAAAATATATATATACATATATTGTATTTCAATTTAACACCTTCCTCCGATTTTTTCAGTGTAAATTCATGTGAAAGAAAATAAAATATAATGAATTTCAATTTTAACACATTTTCCCCTGGTCTTTTAGTAAACATTAATGTTTATATTTCATACACAAAGTCTCGAAAATGTTACACAATCTCACAAGGATTAAAGCTATTCGTATATGAAATAATATTAAAAAACATGTATAAAAGAGAACACAAAAATGAATTTATTTATTCATACTTTAACACAGTTTTTCTATATTGGTGGTTCTCCGCATTATATTTTTCTTTTTAATTTATATTTTGAAATATGTGGAGATAATATGTGAATAATATGTGGATGAATTTTGGGTTAACAGAAACAAAGAGAAAGGATCCACTCTACATGAAAAAAATATTCTTTTTTTGATTCAAAATTCCTATCTTTCCGAAAATAATTTAAGTCCAGTTACTCAATTATAAACTATGATTTGGTAGAGTTCAGTGTTTAGTGTGACTGTCTCTAAAATTGAAAACTGATATGTTGGATATATAATACTTTGGTACAAATCCCAAGAATACTGTTGTATTTTTTTTTCAAAGGAATAAATTTTGAAGAGAGACTTTTTGCAAATTTTCTCATATACCTTTCAACAATTAAAACTTTGACTTAAATGCATAGTTCACAAATTATATTTTGAGTTTTAAACATTTGAAATTATAGGCAAATTGCAAATCTTTGTAAATATCAAAAACAACAATAAAAACATATTTATGTACTCCAATGGTAACTAAGTAACTTAGAAATTCTTTTTTATTACTGTAAATTAGAAATTGACACATTTGCACATTTTCAAACTTGTTATTCAAAATTTGAAAGTTTTTACCAAAAAAGTTGTTGTTGACAATGGACAAATATTAGAATATTGCATCACGAAGGTGCTATACTCTGAATATAAGATGATCATAGGGGGGATTTATTTGAAAAAAAAAAAGAAAAGCAGTTTCCAAATACTTATATTATTCATGCTGCACCTGTCTTATAAGCTTTGTCAAAATTCGGTGAGAGTCAGCCTTCTCTATGATAAAATTAATGACATTCCCTACCAAATAAATTTCTAAAAAGTCATATTTGTTTTCGCCATTTCCTTCTGGTTATTAAAAACCTTGATACAGACGGAAAATGTGAAACAATTTATCATTTCAAGCTTGCATAACACCCTTCTTTTTGTCACTTGAAACAAATTCTTAAAAAAATCAAGAGAGTTTTAGCCATAAAACTTGATATTATGACGAGCAGGTTAATTTCCGGTTTCTCTTTTTCTCCCCAAATTCTTGCACTAAACTCATACCACATCTAAAGATGTCACAAGAATGTAAGAGGTCATGATATCCTCACGAATCTATGTTATGCACCTAAAATCCTCTCTGCTTAGCTGTCTTCGACAACAAAGGATTCTTGCAATAAAAATGGCCAATTAAAGAATTCAGCAAAGTTTTCATAAAAGACAAATAGACAACTACTATCTCGATTTGGACCCCATGGAACGTGAGGGAAAGCATCAGCAGATGCTATACAAGTAGGTTAAGATGCTTTTTTTCCCTCTAATTCAAGATAATGTAGAGGTGAGTCGCCAATCTTAAGTTTTTAGTCAATGCAAGCATTATTTTTGTAGATTTACGTCTGTATGTGTGATTGTATATTGATCTATTACTAATTAGGTAGGAATATTTGTTTTCAAAATATACCAATTCCTCTCCTCAAATATAACATTCAATTGCCTTGCAAAAACACTTTGACATAAACATATACATAATATGAATCTTCCATGAATGTATGAGTTTTATCAAGCAAGATTAGACCATATGTGCTATACTGATTAACAAACATATTCTGATAAATATCACTAATACAAAGAATTTTTTCATAAATAAATGCATTATATAAAAAAAAATTAGGATTTCGCGTGAATGCATAACTGTGAAAACTAACAATGAAATTTTTTTTTACCATTTTTGGAAATCTGAGTAAGGATCAGTCATACAAGGAATACATTCTGTATCGAATTAGGGAGGACCCAGGTTTATTTGACTTACGTCATGATCCACAGATTTCCAAGATTTTCTATTCATATTAAACGGCTCTGGAAAATAGATACAGTCACTTGGGCCTAAAAATGAAACGTTAACATTTTCAAACACCCATTGATATCTATTTTATAGCACATTCTTTTTCATTTGTATCTAAGTCAAAGTTTATCAGAGATGCTGTTAAGTCCTCAAAGACCCCTAACAGACAAATAATCGGTAATAATGATTGTGTGAGGGCGGCATCAGGGAGAGATGAAACTCGAGATATTTTGTCTGATTAATCATATAAAATGTTTCGAGGAATGGCAATGATACAGGCTTAGTAAATACATCATAGTTTAGCTCTTGGTGAAATTTGATTTTTTTTTGTTTACATCATACATACAGCAAACAAAATTAATGCAGAGTTAGTAATAATATATCCTTTGGGTATATTGCAGATTATTTGTTGTACAATATTTTTTTGGCATTCAAAATACTGATACACAATACACCTCATTCTCACGAAAATAACCCTTTATATTAAAAAGAAATAACACAAAAGGAAGTTCCAGTATAACTATTTCTACATGAGAAAAATAAAAACTTGTTGTAGCCTTCAATTTGACTTTACTAAAGATGTCTCAACAATGTATTGCTCCATTCTTATGTCGATTCGATATATCCCGGTGAGCTTGAGATAAAAGATACCACTTACTTTTAAACATCTGTTTCATATTTGGATATTTTTGTTGAAAAAGACATTAATTGTTATCTAATAACCAAGGTCTATGATCAACGTGATGACTTTAACTTTACAATCGTCAATTTCCCTTACTTATGCAGCAATAAACCATCATCGCCTGCATACGTAGTTTATATATCTCAGTTTATTCAGTAAGCAAGAGCATGCCCAACGTATAAACAATTTCTAAAACGAGGTTAATTATTGACAAACAAGTTGATGAAACAAAAATAACAACTGCCTTGTTTAAAGTCATCATTTCGTAAGTTCTATGGTCGATACAATGACCTTGTCAGCAAATACTAGTACAATTTATTGTTAAATCAAATGCTGACTGAGGTTTTTCATACTAATTGTTATTTGTTAGTCCATTATTTATACACTGAAGTACGACGGATTTTTCGTTATTTACCGATCATATCGAAGATTACAGGGCTGGTGAGACCGGTCGGCAGGGATGCTCACTCCTCGATGGCACCAGATCCCAACTCCATTGTTTTGGAAGTCCGTGTTTGCTCTGCTTCTATTTTGTATTGTTTGATGGACTTTTGATCTTGATCGTCAATTTAAATGCTTTCTTTCATTCAGATGTTTATTTGATACAAAGTAAACTTGGAATAATCCGTTTTATATTTAGATGTTTTACTTACTAAAGACAAAAAGGCCGGACTAAAATTAGATTGTATGAAAATCAAGATTGAATTAAATATCTCCATCGTCAATTCTCTGTATTTATGTAGTTATGTAATATTTATGTAGTTATGGAATATCCCACTTTCATCTTAAATGTTTTCTAAATCTCACAACTAATTCAATACTCAAGAGCTTGCTTCGTGTAAGATCAATTTTTAAACCGAAGTAGTCAGCATTTCAGTAATTTCCATAATTCTATTTAAAATGACCATGTTTGTAAATATAACCAATCATTTAGACGTACTTTTGCAGACTTATTTTGATTGAATTCGAATACAGAATGTACTGTCTGGATGATCAAGGCATAGGGTTTACCGCAAGTGTGATAGATAAATATGGGATTCTTAATCCTTCTAGACACCTTATACCAACTCTTGAATTCCAGAGGACCGTGTTTTATGCCTTCCTTAGAAACCTGTATTGATTGTTTATATGTTTTTAGATCCATCAATGTAAGTTATCTTCAACTTTTTTCAATCAGTAGAATCATTAGGTAAATTCAATGCTTAACTTCATATTATGCAATTATATTTTGTAAATATCAAAAATCACAGAGATGCTCTTAAGTTAGAAACTAAACTTTTCATACGTTCAGATACAAAGAATATTGATGTCAAGACGAAAATGTATGATTGAAAAATGAAAACATATCTGATAACTTAAATACATTTAATTTGAAATTTTGCTTTCTCGTCTGATTTAAAATTTGTGTTCTGTGTACATAATGCAAATGAACCACTTGAAAAATAATTTTTAAAAGGCAATAGATCTTGTTCTATGCATTATTGCATGCATACACAGACAAAATAATACAGTAACTATTCCAAAGATACGTTTTGCAAAAGGTGAGTCTAAATCTGTATTTTCTTCTTTTTGTATAGGAATGATTAGAATTTGATATTAATGCATGCAAAATATTAATATGGCAGATTTGGTCTAGCTTCCGCAGTGTTTCTCAGAAATTTAATTATATTAAAGGTTGAAAAATAAAATAAAAAGATCAAATTTCTTAAGATGTGTTCAAAATTATAAATCTTTTAAAAGGTGACACAATCGTTGGACTATGTTTTTGTCAATAGAATTCAAAGTGTCTTCCAAAAAGAAAGTTAAAAGTAAGTTCCTCTCCGTTTTCCCCTCAAATTGACTTATTCAGAGTGCTTTGCTAATAAATTTTCGATTCTTTTCTGCGTCTTAATATTACATTAATTCTTTTTGTCGGTTACACACCCATTATCTTTTTGAGTCACTTTGATCTTTATTGTGCAAATCAATATAATATATATGTCTTATAAAAATTACATTATGACACAAAAATTTCATTAAAACACGATAAATAAAACATTTTATCGTTATAACGTAGCTACATTATTTGAGCACATAAATTCCTCAGAAATCAGGTGAGTGACTTTTATTGAATTCCATGATAAATTACTCCGTGTTATGCTGTGATTTATTTCAACACTAGTTGTGTATTTCCTCTCTAAACAAGCATGTATAAAATTGAGGTAACTCTTCCTGAAATTATAAAATGAACACTTTATAATCATTGCAGTACATTTATAATGCTTTTCTGCACTTGCAATTTTCAAGTTTTTCTTTCTCTGTAAAAAAAATACTGCAATCGCTTTCTTTTGAAGTCTCTCAAATACAAAAATCTTCATAAAAAACTTACAGATGATTAATCTCCCTTAAATGAAAATCTTAAAAAAGAACCTTTTCAATGGGTTGATGAATTATGGCTTATTCTTGAAACAAAAATATAAGTACGGAGAGGTGAAACATTTTCTACTTTCTACAAACTTATTTAGTGCAGATTTTTTTCACCTAGCCCATATAAAACTGATGGCAATCAGAGGGTAAAGATATGATCAAAATTACCTGATTTAACACTAGGATCTACACGCATTCTTTTCTTTGATGTATGCGATGTAGTGGTCATCAGGGATCATGATAAGTTGAATAAGTGAATAAAAGCTTTGTTTGTTTGTAAGGATTTTCCCTGTACATCACGTGAAAAGTTGTTTAATAACAACAAAAGGTTCATTTTTTATTTTCTTTTTTTCGATTAAGAATTTCCATCTTATTAATCTTAAAGTTCTATGAGAGGTTTGTGACTAATATTTTAATGAATTCATTAGATTCTTGGTATTTTTCGTTCCATGATTGATTAAAGTAAAAATATTTTATCAAAACGTTTGTAAAATGTACAATCCTTTCTTCTTTTTAAATAAGAACTTGCTTGTTAAGTTTCAGATTACTGCGAATTCCACTTTCTAGATCCTGCAGAATTAATTGCGGAACAGTTTTCTTTTAACTTTCATTGGACGGGTGAACAAACAAGTGGAGCATTTGTACCTATTATGCTGACCATTCAAGGTCAAAGTTTTCTTTAAAATGTAATTTTTGGAACTACCTGATGATAAATGCATATAAATGTTTGATCATAAGCATAGTATAAGTTTATAAACTCCACGAAGGCTTAACTCAAAATATGTTTCCATTCTTCGTGTAAAGTTTATTTCTTTTCCCACATGGTAGCATAAATATTGTAACACGGACAGAAAATGGATACCTTTGATCTGAAAAGATCGCAGCTAATGATGATCATCAACTTGCTCCCAAGTGTTCTAAATAACAGACTCCATAATCCGTGTGGAAAGCGATTATCCGGAATATAATTGCACTCTGTGATTTGGACAACAATACATGTCTGGCACATCGGGGTACACATCGATTTGATCATATGTAATACGAAATTCTTCTCTTTAATTTACGGACGACTGAAATATGATGATGTGAAAAAACCCTACATTTGTTACCTTTGTTCAACACGTTTGACCTTGAGAAGCAATTGCGATGCTGTGTATTCATGTCGGACATAACTCATTCGTAATATAGATGTCGAAAGATTAAACTTTTCTGTCAATTTGTCTTTCATTTTTTCTTCACTGTTGTAACCGATTATCTCTGCTGTGGTATTTTTCATATTGTAGCTCTTTAAAAAAGCCTTCATCTCCCTTTTTAGGATGCTTTTATCTTATTTCATAAAAGCGGAATGTTAGACATTCGGTATTCTGATATCGTCAATTACAATCATATAAAATATGGAGATAAGGATCTTACCTCCAAGTTTAAATGCAACGTGAAATATCTATTGCTTAAAAGTTTTGTAAATCAATTAAAAAATCAAAGGGACAATAATTTTTTTTTTGAAATTTCGACTTCGACTTTTCTCGTTTTTCAAAAACTGAAAAAGTGAATTGTTTGAGTAGACGTGTTATTTGATAAAATAATAAATACGTCTTGATAAAATTTTGTAAACCGAGAAATTTTGATTTCAAAATCTACGTATTATAAAATGATATAAAAGTTTGAAATCTTTTCAGGAATACCAAGAATGCCAATATTTTTTCTTGGCCGACACCTTTCAGAGGTTAGAGGTTACAATTTGGATTTCTATTTTAAACTTGTGGCCATTTAGAGGTCGTCAGCAGAGAGGAAACTTTTTTGTACATGTACCAGTATCAATTTTGACTCAGAACTACTGTTATAAAGAGTAGTTACTACCATGTACATATATTTCATATATTTTACATGTACATGGTTGCAAAACATATGACACAGATAGTGGCTCAACAAAACAAGATAAAAAAGACTCCTTGGAAAACCAAGTAATTGGTCTTTTTCATTGTCAAAGGGTCCAAGAAGGGTAAACGCAAGATTGATCATTCAAACAGAGGACATGAAACAGAAACAGAGTGTTTGAAATTTAATCTACACCTCCAACATTAAAGGGTGTGTTCCGATTCTTCAAACAGTCTCCAGTACTTTGTTCTGTTATTGAAGGGTGCACTTTGAAGAAACATACCCCTATGATCCCTCGAAGAAGATTTATTCATGGACACTGTTCATTTTATCAAAGAATAAAACAAAAATTCATCAATATATTCGGATTCTGAAACTTGATATGATAACCAAAGCAAATGATTTGCCAATTATAAGTGTATATGAAATAATTAGCAAGAATAATGAATTTACTTTCTAGTACATTGTTCGTCTATTATTTTCTCAACTCTCGTTATTCGGTTTCTTAATTTATTTAGTTACCTCATTCTTAGACCTTGCAATAAAAAAGGAATATTTAAAATGAAATTCCACCAGTTTTAACTTTTCCCACATCTTTTCATCTTTGAGAACTCTATTCCTAACAGCTCTGATAAAACCTTATTTAATCGATATATTAACAAATAAATACATTTTGTGATAGTGTTTTTCTGTGATGAAATCGTAAACAAGTCAAATTGAAAAGCTTTGAAGTTTACGATCGAGGCAATTCTTCTATTATAACAAATAATAAACCTTGTATGAAGCACATTATGTCCCATTAACGAAAATTAAATAAAGAACGGAGACTTTTCGTTTGATCTATGGTTCAAAACAGATTAACTTATTATTGTTCCACTTTACTTGTATTGAAATAGACCAGTTATCATTAACCTTTCACAAGTAAACTGATTGTTGTATTTCGGTAAAGTAATATACTATGTTAATCCTATCAGAAAAGGCTCAGTGCTTGTGGCGGAAAACTACAGTAGAAATATTAAGATATTAAAATCGGGTTGTCCTGATGTCTTTAGTGCCGTAACGTACAACAATCACGGTTGCATTCATAATATGGGCAGATTGTATTTGATATTCTTTTTAAAAAAATATGAAAATGTAATAAAGAATTGCATTACTGTCAATTAAAGATTAGCAAAATAATTTGAAAATACAAAGAAGTATTCTTAATATTTCTAAAAATAAAATTTTTGCAAAATCACACTTCAGTGTTTAAAAATATTTACGTTCCTGTCAACCAATGAAAGGTCTACAGGTCGAGTCCAAAGACTAGTGTACTTCTACCTACTTAGCTATTTATAGCTACGTAGGTATTTAAACCTACTCAAAGTAGCTATATTTATCTACTTTCTGCTTTACTTGCATTTTTTGCCAAGCGCAGGAACGGCGCAACATGGTGAGCCCCAAATTTCTTGATGGATATGACAAAAAATAGGTCAAATAATGATTACTTCGTGTATAATGAATTTTGCATGGGAACTAATGTAAACTTGCCAATTCTGAAAGTAATAAATTTTTGACCAAAATTTTGTTGCATTCATAATTAGTGTGACTGTATCAAAACACATGGTATTCACCATGTTGCGCCGTTTGGTCTTTTGGCCTCAAAATGCAGATAATACAAAAAGTAGGTAAAAATAGCTACTTTGGGTAGGTTTAAATACCTACGTAGCTATAAATAGCTACGTAGGTAGAAAAAGTCTTTAGACTGGACCTCTGGATTTCTTAATTTCATAAGAATCATTGAAAACAGAGATGTTTGATTACCACGTGAATTAAAATGTAAGAAAAACTTCAGAACTACTGTCAAGCAATATAATCAAGCAGGGGTGTAAATCATATGTTGATACTTAAAAATACGAAGTAACATTTGTATAATTTGAATTCACAAGGTTTTACCAAAATAATTAAAAGAAAAACTGACGACTTCTCTACTTTGTACCTACATGTATACAAAAACATTCCCAAAGATGAAGTAATGCCCGCTTTTTGCTCTTTTATTAACAACTGCCTTTCCCAAAAAACCGTGGAATTATCAAATTTTCATACTTTCCGTTGGTCATTTGCAAAATCATTTTGCGAAAAAACATTCTGATTGTACACACAAGTACTCTGGAGTTGATCTTTATGCATGAGTACAATATCTACATGTATGTGGTTTTTGGATACCAGGTCTTCTTAAAATATTTTGGAATTTCCTTGGATACTTATTGCACTTATAAGCAGACCTATTTTTGTATTCAAATAAAGCAGAATTTCTTAATAATCTTGAAAAGAAAAAAACTCATGCTGTAGCCTCCAAATCGAAATTTAGAGACATATTATCAATTAAAACTTCTCTAATCGACACGATATATCTAAGTGAGCTTCAGAATAAAGATGCCACTGTGACAGGCATTACTGTTTCATATTTAGACGTTTTTCTTGAAAAAAGTTGTTAATAGTAACCTTAAAACCAGGCAATGTAAAAAAAAACTTGATGACTTTAGCTATTCAATCGTCATTTTCCGTTAAGAATGCAGCTAAAAGTCTACCCTAATCACCAGCATTAGCATGCTCTACCTATTGACAATTCTGAAATGGGCTATTGACAAACAAGTTTATTAAACATGAATTTTAACAGTCTTGTTTTAAGTCATAACTTTGTAAGTTCTTTGGTCGAACAATGGCCTTGTCAGCAAACACAATTTATCACTAAGTCAAATGATGATTGACAATTATCATACTCATTCTTAGGTCATTATTTTTACACACAGAATCGTAGACGGATTTTATTTTCAATTATTTCCCCATCATGGCAAGGATCACAAGACAGATGTGACCCGTCTGCAGGGAATTCTCACACCTCCTGATGAATGACACCTGATCCCCCCTCTATTGTTTCAGAGGTCCAATTTTGCTTTGACACGGTTTTATATTGCTCAAATGGACTTAGAATCTTGAATACTGTTTGTTATTTAATAAGCCTTATATATTTAACCGATATATTGTTGAAATATTATTAATTTTGTGTAAAACACATATAAATCAATCAAACAAACAAACTGTATATTTCATCTTGTTCCTTTAAAATACAATTTTATAAAAATGAAAACCCTGCGTAATACAAAAATCATAATATCTGATATGTATTTTCATAAGAAAATGTCATTTTATGAGGTTATATAAATCATCTCTCAGGCTGGGAACATTTGGAATTACTTTTCTAGCTGGAAGGTCATAGAAAGTAAGGATATTTGAACAAACATGCCAAAACCTAGTTAAAACTTTTAACTCTTCAAAGAAGTAGTTGTCGGTCAATTAGTCTATTCTGTCTAAGTCAATAAGACGGTATTTTTTTTTCCTCTTTACCCCAAACTGAGTGTAGAGGTAATTAAAATTCATTCTTGCCTACCGCATTACATATTATCATGTAAGAATGGTATGTTTCAATAAAAGAAAATACATTTTAACCAGATTATATTCATAATTCGTTTTCCTTTTTAATAATATTCATCGAAAAAACACCGTCAATTACCGACAGAGCCTTTTCATATTTTAACCTATATACCCACATTTGGAAGAAAAGCATTCGATTTAATGCAAATATATAATCTCATTTGGATTATTTATTTAAGATCAGAATAAGACGAATTGTATTTAAATGCATACAATTTTTTAATTCAAAATTCTGCGAGAGTATTGCCAGTAAAGAGGTTCACAGGAATAACTTAATAAATTTATATTCTTAAAATATTTTGCCACTCTCTGAATGCTGAAGAAAAACAGTAACTTTTATTTTTAGCATATTGTTGGTAGAATAATTATAATATTTATATATGTGAACAGTTAACACAGAAAGAAAGAACATAAAGATACGTTGTAGAATTTATCAGATTAACCAAATGGCTGTTTTTATAGCCAAAAAAGTGCGAAACCATTGTTTTGCTGAATATATATCATGATGATGATAATGTACCAATACAAAGAAAAGGCACTTTGAGTGACGGATTTCTGGATCTGTCCGGTGAGAGTACAGACAGAACTAGGGCAACTGCTCTAATTTTCCAAGGCAATATTTATCTTCCAGGAGGCCAATGAATGTTTATATCTGTATAATAAGAGCTTTTCATAGGTACAAAAAATCAAATCGACTTTTTACAAGAGTCTTTACAATATCCTAGGCGTATTTTTAATGATGTATGATAATATGTATTTGGCGAATACAGTTTCAAGGGCAATGAAACGAAAAGAGAAAACCAGGTCTGTAATTCATCCTTACCATGGGTCTTATTTTACGTGAACCCATGCAGTGATTTCACAAGAAAAATTGTAGTAATTAAAAAACGATCTTTTTAACATTTTAAAGTTTGCAATGGGGCGACAAACGTTGGTGATTTTGTTGATGAAAGAGATATTTCTATGACAAGAATAATCCATTTTATAGATGAGTTCTACATGTAATGAGAATACCCAAGCTTATTAGTCCTATTCTTAGGTAGCTCCATAATAACAGTTGCAAAAAATTTTTACTTATGAATTCTTACATAAAAGTTTGATCACCGAAAAATGATCGACTGCTGACTTTTCATGAAACAAAAAAAAATCAATCATTTTTCAATTGTAATGAAGAATAACTGTATTCAATTTATCATATTCAAACTAAAGAAACATCATCTCCAAATTTGTTTCAATGAATGCAGAATGAGTGAGTTAGTTGATTCCCCTGGCTAAAATGCGATCAGCTTTAGAGAAACTTCAGGGATGATACTTAAAGAAAACTGCCAAAATTGAAAATGGTTTTCCTATCTCTAAGCCATTTATCGATTTAACAGTACTTCAATATTACACTGTATACAGAATCCCTTTTTTTTCTCATAACTTAAATTGCTGAAAACTAAGATCAAAGAAAGCTAAAAATCATATAAGGGAATTAATCACATCTTGTAAATAATTCCGGAATTTCTTTAAGGACACACGATCTCTTATTACATCATTAAAAAAGAAGTCATATACCGTAAATAAGCCTACAAAACCTGTGGCTGACTTTTTATTTAACTTATTAATTTTATCTGTCTTTCAAGGGATATATGGGATACATAGTTCAAGAGAGAGGTCAAAGAAAAAAATCACAAATACGTGGATGTTTAATCAGAAATCTTGTCTGTGAATTTTAATATCCGGTTAAACTTGCTGTAAAGTACGTTATGACGTCATCTTTTCAACACACTTCTCTTTTGTTTTAAAGGTTCATAATTAAACGAACACGGTTTTGATTCTGAGTATGGAATTCTATTTTATACTAACAGTTCATAGTTCTTATATATCAGTGTTAAATACTTTCTTGTTAACCAAAAGGGGTTCGATATATCTCTCCTAAACAAAATCCCCAAACGTCTTAACAAAGTTTACAAAAATACATTTGTGGGTCCAGGAAAGACCTTACCTAGATTCTTACTCCTTTCAAAAAATATATGTTGTAAAAGAGAAATGCTTGACCTAATGTGATACAACATTTTCTACAAGTGATGTAAATCAATTGCAAATCTCAAAAACTCTAAAGAACTTTTTTTTAAAATTAAAAATCAAATTTTTAAAGTCAAGAACATTAAAACCTAACAACTTCTATAAATCTTTTTTAACTTCTTTTTAACTCCTATAAATCCTTATGTTCAATAAAAATCTGGGCATTTTGATATCATAGACATCGGTTTCTTTAATAAAAAATGGATCCTGTAAGTTTTCGTAACTTGTAATTGATCATCAACAAAATTACTGAAGTTGATATGAAAGGAATGCTGGATTTCCTTACTTAATCATTTATTAAGTCTTCGGAGAACAGATCTTCTGACAACTACTAGTATTTCAATATGAGTGAGCACTTATTGTACTCCCTTTGTTAGCTAACTTCGTTTTATGCTTCTGAATAAAAATCTATCAATATAATACTACATGAGAAGAAAACACTTCGGTCTTGCTGTGATCTTTTTCCTCAATATTATACAATTATGGACTTTAGTGTAGGTCGATATGTGGTTATAAGGACTCATGGCAATTGATATTGACCGAAGACACAGAAAGTGATAGCGACCGAGCCTGCGAGGTCGCTATCATTTTCTGTGTCTGAGGTCAATATCAATTGCCATTAGTCCTTATAACCACATATTGACCGTTCACTGAAGTCCATAATAGTTATATTATATAATCACTCAAAATGAATGCACCGCCACAGTCCTAACACAACGGACTTGGCCGTCATTACGTCACAATGGTTAAATTCACGTTTCGTTTATTATGACGTCACGTACTACGTAACTTCAGTGCAACCGAACGTCGTGTCGTGCGATATCATTTTCCGCGGACGCGCTTTCACGTCGCTATCGCAAAAGGAGGAATGTCATGTGACGTCCTTTCAGCCAATGAAAACTACGAAAATAATCCTCTTATATAATATTCATATATATCGTGGACGATTTATCAACTAACAACTAGAGGTACTGTGAGCAATGAGCTCACTAAATGATACCCCCCGCCTCCCATATGAATATAATGGCAGTGTCCATGTTTTGCTCTAGAAAATCAAAAATATATGTCAGATCAAAAAGTAAAATAGGAGGTGCACAATGGCAATATGTAATTAAGAATCTGTGAAAGTTTCATTAAATTTCCTTCAGTGGTATGAGAGGAGTTGCGGATAAGAGATGGGTACCCCAAAGCGTAACAGACGGACGGAAATACCGATTACTATATACCCTCCCATTTTTCAAGCGGGGGGTATGATAACTTCCATTTATATGAATACTCGATATATGCCAGTGAACTAAAAATACAAGACACCATACAGTTTGTACCATTTATTGCACATTTGAATATTTCATTCAATATAGACAATATTGACCAATTTGTTACAACCAAATTGCATGACAAAGGAAAAGACTTCAGCTTGTCCATCGTATGACAACTTACCTTTTTATTTAGTTATATTCCCCTATCACCTGCACATGATGCTTCCAACTTATTTCATACATAAGAGCACGTTCCTAGTTTGATCAATTTTTAAACTGTGGCAGACTATTAACAGAGAAGTAGATGTTTCAGGGATTTCAACCAGCTTGTTAAAGTCAAAATTTGGAAACTTTCATGGTCATTACTATGACCTTGTTTACAATTAAATTACAACTAAATTTGACAACAAAAAGTTCCTCAGCCTGATCAATACACAGGGTTCGCGGCGGATATAATCGGTCATCATGGGGATGCTTGCTCCCCCTGGACACCTAATCCTCTTAATTTTCCGTTGTTTCGTGTTTTATGCCCTATTCATAGATTTGTATTGCTTTTTTTTATCTATCGTATACTTTTCGTTCTTTTCACCTTTTTCATTCTTTCTGTAAACGTTATGAAATTCCTACTAGTGCATGTTATCTTCAATATCAACTGCTTTATTTTACTAGATGTTACTCCATATTTGAATGAACTTAAACAGAAAAATTGTTGAATTATTTGCCTTTTCTTAGTCATAGTTTTTTGACTGACAGACGAAAGAGGGTATTGAAGTAAAATATGGTGAAATAGATTTATCAGAGCTTAAAAAGTTACTGTTTTGAAATATTCCTTCTTATGAATATGTGTACGGTTTGAATTCAAAGTGCATCAGTTGGACCCAGAGGTATAGAACACCTGGGGTTGGAGTGACAATGCAAGCCACAGGTGTGGGCCGTTTCTCCTCCCTCGTTCAGTGAAGTCCATTGTTTTAAAGATGCTTTATGCTAGTTTATTTTCTTCTTCAAGGATATGTTATCCCTGCCCAAGTATAAAAGTCAAAATGTTCATAAAGAAAAATTTATTAACAAAAGTATTACATGTTCATTTCGACAAATAACCAAAAACAAATAGGTAATAATAAAAAGACTTCTTTCATTTTCTCATAAATAAGATGAACACCGAACCACAAGGATGAGATATAAGTTATTTTACTAATATAAAATTACATTACATGACATTAATAGGGGGTTAAACCTTTTGATCTTCGCATATCAAACTTTAAAAGTCACTGAAAGGAAAAAGTCACTCGAGGTAATATTGAATGATCGGCGCCTATCTTTCGCAAATATTGAAGAACGAAGAATGTGAACGATTTAATTTATCTACACAACTGATATTAATTTTCATATTTAGTGGTTTTAGATCTCAACAGAAAAGTTAAATTTGAAGTTGACCATAAGATGATTTTGTAATCCAAGTAAAGTAAATTTGAATGTGCGTGTTTTCCTAAGATATTTGTAGAGCACTTAACTTGTACATGCTCTTGAGATCGAACTGTCTATGGGGTAACGCTACAAGACCATACCTAAAACAACATCAAATAAAATATTCGAATCTCGTACCTTTCCGAGATGATAATACTATAATTAGTCCAAAGCAGTTTGTCATATTATCTTTCATGGTCTTTGATCATGCTGGGCCGAGATTAAACGAGATGTGGTATTTCTGATCAAATAACTGAACATCACGTGTAGACGAACGTCCATTTTCTTTGATCAGCTAAAATGTGATTTTCAAAAGTTTGTAAGTTCATTAAATGCCCAAAGGGAGATAGGGAAAATATAACCATATAAAGTCACAACCAGATGTTCAATAAAACTTCAAACGGACGGTCAGTTCTGGTCTTCTTTTCTACAGTCAATGTCTCATTACTCATTATTCTCTGGCGAATACTTGCCTTTAAATATTGATTAGAAATCTAAATAGTCAAAGAGAGAATTGTCCTGTTCAAAGTCTTTCCATCAAAGGTCACTTTTTACAGGAATATACACGTTGAGAAGGAGACATTTCTTGTATCAATGGGGATCTTACATTCTATGTGTGTGTTTTATGGGTCAGATCACATCCACGCCTTTGATACCTATTCAAAGATGAAATCGTTCCTTGTTTTTCTGCCTTCAGATCAAAGCGTTTCTCTCACCTAGATCGTATGCTTTGAGAAACCAGGAGTTCCTGTTACTTAGCATGCGTGAATCTATATGTTCCCCACCATCGGTTCCAGCTGTAGGCAAAAACAGCTCATGTTAGCAGAAGATAGGTGGAAACACCCTAACAATTGCTGTTCATAGAGCCAAACATAAATCAAAAGTGAGGCATGTAATATTTAGCAAATTATTGTTTTTATCTAGTAAGTATCTGTAAGAAACGAATACATTTATATATATATATATACACCGCGCGCAAAGATAAAGACTACGGTAATGTCAAATATTTTATGAAGGGGTGTGAAGAAAATAATAAAGAAAACGCAAATCTTTGATAATCAGTTTTATAAAAGATATTGAAAATATACAAATACGATTTAAATATTCTCCGACCTTAAATAAAATACCATCTTTCATACAAACATTAGATATGTCTTTTATATTGGTTTTATATGGTAGATAAGAATTTTTTTTACACATTAAAACACAATAGAATAAAACATATTTTTTCTTCATTTCTATAGTACATTAAACATAAGGGTAAAACTCTATACAACAGACAATACGTAAACAAACATCAAAACAGATATTTTCGCTGCAAACTGTCATTTTTCATTTTCAAGCACCTTTTATCAGCATGGATTAGCGGACAGTGTGACAGAATTATGGGATGGTATGTCGCGAGGAATACACACTTAAATATAGGTAACACAAAACCATCAAAGAAATCATAGGTAATAATCGGGTTACCGCTCCGGGGCCTCTTGACCCCGAAAATCTAGAGAAGAATTGTTTCGTTGTTGTGGAGTGCTTACACACAAAAATGTTTATGAATTACATAACGCTGTGGAATGCAAAGAGCATCGTTGTATTTAAACTCTTGTCGTTCTTTCATATTTCTTATAATTTAGAATGATTTACATACATGCTTAATTAAGAAATAGGTATAATAAATACCAATGTAAAACTGTATCAAATGGTTGGTCTTGTAGTTTACATGTCGAGGTTTACAAAAAAGCACATTGTTGTAGTTTATACAAATATAACTTTTGTACTTATCATATCTTATTAATGATTTAATTTTTATTATTAACTGTATAATTTAACAATATATAATTTCTTCAGTTTGTACATATTCTAAATGAAACGTTTCATGTTTTTGTCTGAAGTCTTTGTTGTTGTTTTTTTAAATAAAGATCAATTTTCATCTTCATGATAAATATAAATTATGAGTTTTCATAACAAGGAAAGAGACTAACTTCACCAGAAATGTTAAAGAATCAATTGTAAAAGCCATAACACTTCAGGACTCTTTGTTTCTGTAGACGTAACGTCTTGTTTTGCTCTAAACCATTCATCAACAATTTGTAAAAGGGGAATAACACTTACAACATACAGCATCAAGTGGTCGACACTTAGTGGTGTTTTTTGAAATATTTCGTCAGTGATACCACGTCAGCGTCATCCTGACAAACAAAACGAAATGACGTCCATGAGAAAGTCTAAGTTTCGCGGAATCCATGGCTTAATTCTTTTGAATTGTGTTCACACGGCCATTAGTACCCCGACAGACAAATCCTACATCAAGCAGTAAAGGAATAAAAAGATTGAGGTTTGACTGATATTTTGTTGATCTTCTGGGATTATTTAGAATTGTTCCTTGATTTTTTTCTCTTTTCTATGCAATTTGCATCACGATCATCCTTTAAAACAATTGTGTCTGATTTCACGTACAAAAAACCACTTGATGGATAACCTGTTTCGAATAATACGATTCAAAGAAGATGCGAGGTTTATTTGTCTCGAGATACATCTATTACTTTTTCTTAAACGTCTGTTAAACTTTCATTTACTGGAATCGTGCAAAACACTTTAAAATGATATAAACTCAAAGGGTCCTCTTTAATCTTACTTTTTCTAAAAATCCCCCAGACAACATCTTTCCTGAAAATTGATCGTCTGCAACTGCCAAAATATTTCACTCAAATTCTAAAACAAAACCTAAGTATTGACTTACGGAGAAATGGAACATCAAAGAAATGGGAG
Source organism: Saccostrea glomerata (assembly GCA_003671525.1). Taxonomy (NCBI): domain Eukaryota; kingdom Metazoa; phylum Mollusca; class Bivalvia; order Ostreida; family Ostreidae; genus Saccostrea; species Saccostrea glomerata. The sequence continues at coordinate 3,458,383 of PRKT01000016.1, read as the reverse complement.
AATTTGTATACATGATCAAGTGAATTCTTTTATTACAAGTCGTATAGAAAATCCGCTGGAGTGGAGATTGGCCAAATGTCCGTGACATAGTGCCAACTTCTTTCTTCTTTTTTAAGATGTATGGCGTTGTACATGCTTTGTGATTCAGCTCGTGAATTCAAACAATTCATCCACTATTATTTCGTGTTAGTTCTTTGTAATTGCTTTTGTCCAAATGTCTTTGATATCGTTTACAAAGCTTTTTGTACAAAACACTTCTTTTTAAATGATCAATCCTACAGTTTTTATTTCCATAAAGAAGAAAAATCCTCCTTTAATAATTCTTCAGATAAAGCGGATTTTTAATTTGCAAAATAATTTTTGAAGTTTTATTATGTTTTCAGCATTTCATAATTTTAATTCTTTATCTCCTTTAGCTTATGATACACGTTTTGCAATGTCCGTCCCATTTTTTTTTCCGAACTCATACTTTGATGATCATTTAAGGAATGAAGCTTACTTCAACTTATGTAAACTTGTGGCAGTTTATGTTTTGTAAACCGCGAAGCGGTTTATAAAGAAGCGTTAACTGCCCAAAGTTTTGTTATAGCGTATAACATAAGTTGAAATAATCTTTATTCCTTATAATCTAATTTCAGTGTATACAATGAGACAATTTTCCTCCAGAATATAAGGCTTCAAATTGAGCTTTATGTTAAAAGAAACGTCAAGCAGAGTAATACTCATTGTGGCGTAGGCAAGTTATGTTATACGAAATTGATAAAATCTTTTACCCAATCAAATGACGTGTTACAACTAAGTTAAATTATTACAAGTTAATACACGTAACTATCGCATTTTGTATGATTTGAGCATTGGTTTGAATTGTATATCTGTAACATAGAATGTTCTATCAAATATAGAGATCAAGATTGATTAAATGCATACACTACAATAATAAATGCTTACTCGCTGTAAATTTAAAAACTTCCTTCCCCATTTTTTACTGAAGTTCAGGCTTTTCATTTATCATAGCATGCCTCCTCCAACTGATTCCCTTTTTTTTTCAAGAAATTCTAATCTCGGGTGACACTTAAAATTCATTTGTAAGGAGGGATTGTTTTTATGAAACAAGGAAGTCAGAAAAATAACAATAATTTATTTTTGAGAATTAAGTAATTTTTGAGTATTAAGATTACGATATAGTTCACAACAGTGTCATTTATACTTTTGATGACGACAAAATAACCTCATTATGTTATTTTCACATCAAAAAATCTTGAGCCATCTCTGCCCAGGCTACAGGGTGAAGTACTTTAAAATTGATAATTGATCAAAACTGGAACTTTGTGTTTTTTCTAATCTTCGCCATTTATGCATGATAAAAACCACGCTTCTCATCATTAATTAGGACATCTTCCTTATTCAGACACCTAATGTTAAGTGGGGCAGGTGTAGACGATTTAGTAGAGGAGTCTAGAATTTTTCCAAAAAAAACGGTGTCAGTGAGTTTTGAGTATGCTTTAGTGTGGGATTAAGGAAAGAATAGAAGAGTCCTATGTCCATAAAATAATGAAATCGCTTTGTCATGGAGCATTCATATCAAAAACCATATCCTACCCCGGCATCTCAAATATGCAATTACCTGTATAATTGGTAAAAATCAAAACGATAACATGTCCTATTAGTATATAGAAAAGCTGAAAAAAGGGATACAAGAGATTAAAATGTGGATTAAGGAGAATAATCGGCTTCACAGGATAATTGTTGATGTCTATCTAACTTTGCAAATCATTCACATTGATATGAATTGTTGGTTTTGTCAAAAAGAAAAAAAGGTAGAGTTGAGTGCATTTATGATTTATTAGGTATAAAAAGTAATTATGAGACAGTAATTAGTAAACAAGCTGGGAAATGGAAAGTTAATATATTAAAAGTGAAAATGGACTGAAAAGATAAAGATACAATGAGTTCCATTGGTCTACTTCGTCTTAATATGAAAGCAAAATTGATTGACAGGATGGGAAAATATTTCTTAACCATGGGAAAAATAAAATTCCAGCACTTCAAAACTGAAATTAAATTGGATTTTAAAAAGGTATTTAAAATCAAAATGGGACATTTTTCAAATTGAAACAAGAAAAAAATTATCAATTTTGTAACGTTTCTTTGTAACCGCCCTCTCTCTCTTTCTCTCTCTCTCTCTCTCAGACCTACCACCGTAAATTTCACATTTCATATCTGAGGTTCATCACTTGAATACAATTCATTCACCCGAGGTCTCGTTTTAAAATCTTAATTGGCTGATAAAATTGATATGATCATGGATCTCCATTCAAAAGATTAGGACAGATTGATTATACATAACCAAAGATTAAGTATTTTTTAATAGCTTTGAAATTTCCCGTGAAATATTGACGGATGTGATGAACACACGAAAGTGCGATCTCTTTACCACAGCGAGTTTAGATTGATTTTTTAGCCGATGTGGATTTTTGATAAACGCACAAAAAATATATTCATTTCTTAATCAGATCCTACAATAATAAACTTTCATAGGGTCATTTTAGTGCACATATTGTTCAAACTGGCTGGAACAATTGCGAAGTAATTTGCCAATTTTCTCACATGTGTTGTAGTCATTTATCACCTTTTTTCAATAACTCTATCTACTTTTTTTTCAAAATGGTTTTATTTATCTGAGATGTAATATCCGTGTTTTTTATTTGCGTTTTAAATTTCCGGAAGATATATAACAGTTCCATTGTCTCAAAATATGTGTCAATATTTATTTCATTTAATTTGTCTACAAAACATATAAAGAAATGTTTAAACACTTAATACAAATTGACAATTACATTAGGCATATTGTCAAACTTTCCATCTTGAGAAAATTCATTTTAAATGAGGCGAACATTTTTTCTTCTAAAATTCATATATATCTGCTTTTGAAAAGATATGTGCCTCACTCAATTCAGAAATACGGAGAAAGGTAACAATTTTTAAACTCGTAAATTCATTCAAACATGTCAGTCAGGAGCAGAGCAGACACGGACCTTTAAATCATCAGAGGTAGGGATCAGATGCCATAAAGGAGTGAGCATCCCCTGCAGAATGGTCACTCCTGTCTGTTTCGCCTTGATATGACTGGAAAAAGAGGTGAAACCCTGGACAATTTTGTGTGTAATGAATGGCCTAACAATGTGTACGAAAATCACCAGTCATCATTTGCCTCTATGATAGATTATGTTTGCTGACAAGGTCAATTTATCGACCAAAGAAAACTTTGAATAAGAATGTTGATATTGCTGTTTCATCAACATTAATAGCTCGCCTCGTATAAGAAAATGTTCGTATGTACAGCATGTTCTTCCATATCTAATCAACTGAGAGACATAAACCTCTGATGCCTGTGATTAGGGTATATTACTACTTAAGTAAGGGAAATTGACGATTGAAAAGTTAAAAGTCATCACGTTTATCATAAAGCTTTGTTGATACCCTATCATCACCATCTTTTTTTGTAAAAAGAGATGTTTCAAACTCTGTAGTATCTTTCATTTCAAGCCCGTAGGGATATATCGAGTCTACATGAGAATGTAAGTAATTGCATAATAATCAATAAAGAATTATAAGAATGTAAGTTATTAAAATTCTGTATTGATTATACGTCGTCGATATACTAGTATCTAAATGCCGATTTGAAGGCCACGGCGAGTGGGTTTCTTTTTTTTTTACTTTCTCGTGTATAAGAATTTGAATAAATTTTTCTTAAATGCAACGACAGGTCTGCTTATAACAGGGCGCATTTTGTTTATATTGCATTTCCAACAGATTGCTGGAAGACTTGATCTCCAAATACAAATACATATTTTTAAAAATCAGAAACTCTATAGCATCCTTTTAATACTTACTTCAGAGTACTTGTGTGTATAATCAGAGTCATTGTTAACAAAATGAAATTGTATATGACTAAGAATAAAAAAAACCATTAACAATGTAAAAATAAAGATTATAATGAATGTGTTAAGTTGTTTAACAATTGTGCGTTTTAGGTTATTGATTTTGGTGAAATTATGCGATTTCAATATTTCTTAAAGTTGCTTAGAGGTAATATCTGTATAGTTTTATAACTTCCGAACAGCCAAAAAGTGCCCTTTCGGTGACAATTCAGTTAAATCAATGGATCGGGTTCATCACGTTGATTAATTCCTATATATAAAATATGGAATTTTTTCTTGATGCATCTATATTTAAACTACCATTTTTATATATTTTTTTTATTCTAATAAAGTTCCTGAAATACAATAACATGTACTAGTAGAAACGACTTCATCTAGATCTTAGAATTCTTTTTTCTCGAACAATTGCCCTGCAGTTAAAGGTAGTTTTAAGTTCATTATGACGTCAATTGGACAACAGCACTGTTCCTTTGTGATGTTCCGCGGACGAAACAAGTCCTTCCTTCCCATGTTACATTTCGCCACCCAAATCCACATCACAGAGAAGCAAATTCCAGATGCTTGTTTTACAAGCTGTACAAACGCAAATCTAACCCCAATCAGACACGTATATATCTGGTTATCTTACTAGATAAAAAATAAAAGTTCATTTAACTGTTCAACTCCCCGACTCGGAGATACTTTTTGTCTTTACTATGAATGAAATCGTGGTGTTCGTCCCCTCAGATCTCCGAATTTTCTATTTGACAATTATTGCCTTTAAAAATGACAAAAATGGTTGATGTCTGTTGTTCAGAATGAAATAAAAAGATTTTTTGAAAATAGATACAAAGGAAACTTGAAGAAATATGTCATTTTTAACCACAAGAATTCTTGATACCCCTCCCACGATATCATTACATGTTTACAATCCACTTGACATGATTTAAAGAAGATTTGCAACTCTGGAACACCAATGATAGATTTAGTCAATGAAAGATCAATAAAACACGCGAATGCTATTTGGTGTTCAAATATGAAATATTGTCTTTCCTGTCTTAAAAAAATTATTATGTCAGAGATTGAATTTCATATGTTTATATTTTTGAAAATGACATATTTGCATAGACGATTGTATGCCAGTTGGTCAGGCTGGTTTGTAAATGCTTTTAAAAAATCGAAAATACCTGAATAAACACATTTTTCGACTAAACTTGGCGACCTTGCTTTGTCTAGCCAGAAGTATCACATAAATTAGATGTAATTCTTTGAAACATCAAATAATTTCAAGGGGAATATGACGGATGAGATGTGTGGGGTACATTGATATTAATTCTCCCGTCACAGCATCCCATACTTCTAAGCCTGATCTCGAAACATTCTCGCTGAGATAATTCCTGCAGAAATTCTCCATTTTTTCCTACCTCAAGTACGAGATAATTGTAGCAATAATTACGACCTGTCAGTTTTACTTCATCCTTTACAATAGAAATTAATCAGAAAGGCAAACTTCATTTCTAACATTTGTTTGAAGTCAGATTTTAACGACTCTCTTAGGCAATGAAGATAAAAAACTGATAAAAGAAGAGGAGTCGACTGCTGATAATAGAGCACAGACTCCCACTTCTCGCCTGGAACGAGCAAAAGTATGGGAGGTTTTTTTTCTTATCAAGCCGGTGGAACAACAGCTAATTCAACATTTCAATGCTTGTTAGTGATACCGCCTCACTTCTCTGTAAATAACATGCCTGAATTATCGTAATAAACTGATCTTTATTGATATAAGCAAATGTACACATAACTTACAATTCGCCATATTGTTTTTATCTATGAGGTAAAAATAACAAAAAAAGTACATAATTTTTAAGGAAGGTCGTTATTCTGATATTCTTTGATCAAACAGACAGAAAAATGGAAACAAAACACAAAAGATGAATAAAGATTTCCTAACATCTGTCACCATTTCTTGTTAAGAACAAGTTACCATTGATCTATGCGGACCTTCGTTTGTTTTGACATCCTAGAATCCTTTATATCATCTTCCGCTGCACGGAAAAATTAGAAGAAACCCTATCCCCTTGTGGTTGTCATCATCAGAAGAATTCTTGGTGAAAATGCAGGCAATAACCTCAGAAACCGCTAATTACTTGTTCATTGCCGGTGTAAACAACGCGACAACACAGGTGTCTTATACCGACGGATGCTTTAATACTTGCATGCGTATTGTCGTATGTGCATAGTGTCGCTGTTACACGATTGCAATTCAAATCAAAATTAAAATGGTTCCTTTAATGGTTTATTTCAATTTCTACTATATAATAGGTTTGTTTTTATTACTGTTGAAGTTATTGGTTGCATTGATATACCTGTAGGTAGGAGCACATATTAAGCGTAAATGTTAGGTGCGAATAATACTAGCTTCTCAATATGATTAATAATGAGGACTTTAAATCATTTATTTTAAAAGATTTTTTTTTAAATTAAGAAACCTCGATTTTTTCCCCGGCAACATAAATTCATAAATATAATGGAGTCTGTCAAAGACAACGCCAGGCAAAACATGAAGAGAATATCTTTAATTACACGTTGTCAGAATGGATAAAATGTATCAGATGCATGTTAAAATTTTGCATCAAGCGATTAGAGAGTTAAATGTAAACCATTTAAACCACCCATCTATGTTCGCTAATTTAGAAGTGAAAAAAGAATAAGATAGATTACACAGCCTGAATGTATTGGTCCCTGTTGACAAAGCAGATACATATGTAACAACATTGTCTTTGTAAGGCTCTTCATAATTTAAATTGTCTTTTAGAGGAACTGGAATTTAATTCTACTAGTGGTAGTCCATCTTATACCTATAGCTCCATTTCTAAGGAGGAAACTCTTCAAAATCATAATGTCGTTTTGAATATTTTTAAACTTCACATCGATCAGAACGAATTTAAATTATCATATCTATATTGGATTCAACAAGTTCATACTCGTAAAAATCCTTATAAACAAAGATACATAACGGATTCCAGTAAGTGTTCTATCAAGCTTCTTTCTTTACTCCCCACTAAGTATTAACAGTAGTAAGCAGAAACTCCAGGAGGACTGGTGCAACAATACGAGGGCTGTTCAATAAATAGAGTCCTGAGCTCTATGAAACACAAGGTAGAAATCATATAACGTTAAGCTTTACTTTCTCTCATGATTAAATCTTTGATGAACTAATTACAATTTATGTGTCTAGTTTCATTGTGAGATGCTGGAAAACAAGGGCTATTCGAGACACTGCATTAAATATTGCATTAAAAATAAATGGTAAAGAATCAGTAAACAAGAATGAAAATAAATGCTTCGTTAAAACTGCTGTAAACCCCCAAAGAAATAACTGAAATATTTGAAATTTACAGAACCAATGTCTGTTTTATTAACACATGAGCAGGTGGATTTCAATGAACAAAAATGATATAAGGGGCTTCGAAAATGGGTACCGTCCTTGGCGACAGGTACTTTCAACAACCAATGTTTGCCAAAATTCAAAAAAGTATCACTGATGATGTTTGATTGACTTTTAAGACACCTATCAAATTTGATAGGCAACATTTTGGCGATGTTTTATACTGTTTTAAAGAAACATTTGTAGAAAAGCTTAGTCATCTTATTTTTTGAAAAAAATGAGTGAAAACGACAGCGTGTAAGAATATCAAAACAATAAATTAAAAAATCAAAGATTTTAGTTATCCACGTTTTTCTGACATTCAAACAGATAATGAAACTTGAATCCATAGCTTTAAACCCTTAAAAATTACAATAAGATGCACTTGACAAAAACAGACAAGGTCTGAGAGAAGAACTATGAATTCCAAAAGCACAAAAATAGTTTTATATGCCATTTTCTAAAATATAAGTGGTCCTGTTGTTTAAATTCTTATTCGCGAAGACATTTCAATTTCTGGAGAAATCTAGAAAGCATTTTGTTTGCAAAAAAAAAAAGATTTGAGATGAGAGGATGGAACCAGAATCAGGAATCAACTACAGTGCACATTAAATTTATTCATGACAGCGTCCAAACCCACACGCCATGAAGAGTAAAGGAGTTTTGAGCATACACAGACAATTAATATTTTGTCACACCAATATTATTCGCCAGATCTTATACCCTTTTACTTGTTTCCTTTTCCAAAATGAAAAAACTCCTTTCAGAAAGAAGAAACAAGTCCAGGAAATCATAGGATCTGCCATATTCCAATATACGAAGGGTCATACTCAAAATTGTGTTCTAAAACAATCAGAAATTGGATTTAAAAAATGTTACGAGTATGTATTTAAATTAAAAATGAATGTCTTAGTGAAATCATTGAGACTTAATCGTTGAAAAGCGTTTTTTCTTTTCTGCTTCTGTCCGAGCACCGAAGACATTATTTATTGAACAGCCGTCGTATATTCGAAAAGTGGTGTGAATCAGATAATTCCAAGGAACTTCTGGAAAATTTGACAGCGGGACTTTTTAACTTTATATACAACAATTCCCTACGATAAATTAAAGTCCAGGCTTTCTGAAATCATTGACAGCTATTTTTTTTCAATAAAAATGGGTCTAGAGACTTAAATCCCCTTGTCATAGGTCATTTACAAAATTACTTTATTAAAGAATACTCTGTACACACCGGTACTCTGAAGTGTATTTTTAAAAGAAGCGGAGTTTCTGATTAACAATATCCGTGGTTTTTGGAGACCATGTTTTCCAACAATCTATTGGAATTCCCTGGGTACCGATCAAGCAGACCTATTATTGTATTCAAATGAAGCAGAATTTGTACAAAATCTTATGAGTGAAAAGAAGAAAACACTTGCTGTGGCCTTAATCAACTCGACATTTAGATATATCGACTACGTATTGTCAATTAACAATGGTTATTTCGATTCCTATGTTGATACGATATATCCTGGTGGACTTGAAATAAAAGATACCAAAGGGTCTGACACATCTGTTTCATATTTATAACCTTTACTGAAAAAAAGACATTAATGGTAATCTTAAAACCAAGCTTCATGACAAAGGAGATGCCTTTACTTTTCAATCGTCAACTTCCCTTACTTATGCAGCAATATACCTTCATCACCTGCATACGGGGTTCATATCTCTCAGTTGATTCGATACGCAAGAGCATGCTCTACGTATAAACACTTATCAAGACAAGGTAAATTATTGACAAACAAGATGCTGAAAGAAGAATATCAGCAGTCTCGTTTAAGGTCATCATTTTATGTTCTATCGTCGATACAATGACCTTGTCAGCCAATACAATTTATCACTGAGTAAAATGCCGACTGACGTTTTTCATACTAATTGTTAAACCGTTGTATATACACTGAATTGTCGACGGATTTTTTTGTTATGAACCAATCATGACCAGGAGCATACGGCGATGCTCACTCCCCGAAGGCACCTGATCCCACCTCTGATGTTTTCGTGGTCCACGTTTGCTCTGCTCCTACATGTATTTTGCATTTTTTTAATAAACTTTTTGCTTGAATATTGTTCGATATCTCCTTATATTTCATTAAGAGGGATCAAAGTATAATCTCTCCCATAATAAATATATTTAAAGCACATGAAAAATCAGCTACACGTAAACCTGAAAACAACTTCTACTACTACTGTTGCAAAACAACAATCGCATTATTACTTTTAAATATTTTTCCGTGTAGTTTATCGAATAAATCACATTTGAAATTCATTTTCACCAATTGATTTGAGGTGATTATATTTGAATAGTGACTTCGCACGCGCTTTGCTTAAAGGTACCCGTACTTCAAATTAGTCGAATGCACCTTTAACTTCAAAGTATGGGTCATTCACACAAATTGGATAGAGGTTTTGATCTTAATGGGAAATCTTAAACGGTCATGTAGCAGAAAATTTGAAGAACGATTTCAAAGCCAGTGGTAAAATTCATATCAATCGTCACATGTCGACCGCTTTGGGAAATATTTAAAGAAGTGGTGTGAACACTTCTATCAAAGGCAAAATCTGTTTGTATCCTCAGATATGAATTCTATTAATGATATTATTAAAAGAAAAGGGGAAATTAATCACATTTTCTTTGTAAGAGAAAAGTCCTTGATACTTGAAAGTCGTCATAAATAAACAAAACATCATTAAAAGAAAACAAGAGTTTTTTTTATACATTCTCTCTCTCTCTCTCTCTCTCTCTCAAAAGATGATTTTTTTCTTAAAACAATAACTTGACGGCCTCTGTCCTATTACATATGTTGGGATAAAATGCTAGATTCTTGTGTTTTCTTTTATGCTCGTGTAAGTTTCTGTGTAGTTTCCCCCTTCCAGAAAGGGAGAAAGGGGAGAAAATTCTTGCTTCAACGTTTAATTCTAAAGACACCGGTGACATTGTTTAATTTTAAGTTTATCGTTTTTAGTTGTAAGTGACTATTTAAATGCCATGATTATATGATTACTAACATGACATTTTACTACAACTGGACACATAAAATATTGGAGGAAATGACACGTTATATCGTTCAGCTTAAAGATTTCATTTCAATTGGTATTAAATGATATAATACATACTAGTATATTACAATTCCTTCTAACTTTTACATTGCCTAAACCCGATGACCATGATTTTTTGCCATGGAAAAATTCTGAAAATGATTGTTACTGAAAATCCCAAAGTTTAAAATCTCGTTTATCAACAAAAACTAAAAAATTAGCCCTTGTCGTAACAAAACTACTATAGTTAAATACGATAATCACTTTTACCGATTTTTGTTCCTTTTCGAATGTAATGGGTCGTGAGGACTAAATGTATTTTTCCTTTTCAGTGGATACTTGTACATACAATTTAAGGATGTCTTGTATCCGTTTACAGTAGAATCAAAGTCCCGTTAACATTTATTAACTGAGAAAGAGTTGAGTGCAAAGGTATCTGTCAATTTCTTGTACTTTTACTGTCGCCGGGGGTGAAATTCATAGAGTCTGCGAACAAACCTATTATTTAAAAACAATGTCCCGTGCAATAAGTCAAATAAAATGCCGATATACCCGGTCTTCTACAATTAAGTGACACTACAAATACCTCAAGTTGAATTTCATAACTTTGCATTAACAAATACTTTTGATTGGGGTTAAAGAGTTCAATTATCAGTCAAAAGGGATTTCAAGATAAATTAAAAAAATAATTAGCGGGGAAAAGATTCAAAACAAGAATTTTATCATTTAATTAACAAATTAGAATACCTCCTGTCGACCCACAATTACATCCAATGATTATACTGGGACATTGGAAAAGGAAGGTTTTTAACTGACCTTGAAAACAAAACCCCTTTTTAATAATACATTTATTATGTATACACATTAAAAGTGTCGTATTTACTTAATGAGCATTAACCTAAAAAGGTAATTATCCTAAGGTCCTCAAATTGACAGAAAATCAAAGGACATATATTTTTCGGTGAAACACGAAAACTAGGTATGAAGACGAAGAAGGTATCAGCTTAGTCAGCATATTTTTGTCGCAAAACAGAATTAATTTAATTAATTGTATAAACGAATCCATAGTCCGTATTAAAATTTTAAAATAATTTTATTTTTATTGTATTCAATACAGTTTTGTTGAAATATCTATCGACAAACAAGTTGAAGAAACAAGAATATCAGCAGTCTCTTTTAAAGTCGTAAATTCTATGGTCGATACAAAGACCAATTCGGCAGATATATTTATCATTGAGTCAAATCCTCACTGACGTTTTTCATACTAATTGTTAGGACATTATTTACTCACTAATTTGACGACTGATTTTTTCCATAATTTCACGATCATGACAAGGAGCGGGTGTGTTGGTCGGCAGGGGATGCTCATTCATCCATGGCACTTGATCCCACCTCTGATGTTTTGAAGCTAGGTCCGTGTTTCATGGACTTTTGAGCTTGAATACTGTACATTATCTCCATATATTTCTTTATCATATATGTGAAGAAAAAATTTAATGTCTACAAATTAAAAAATAGTAATAATTTAGCCTTGGGTTTATCTTTTTTCCATAGGTTACTAAATAAATATCTGTGACACACATATGGTTTACAACATGTTTGTATAGAGATCAGAGTTCACAACTTTGAAAAGATACTGATGTTCCTCATTGACAACATTTATACAGTCTTCGGAGACCAAGTATTCTAACAAAACTGTACGTAGTATAATTATGAGATCATTCATTGTGCTCATTTATCAGTTGATCTTATTAATATCACTTATCAACTTATTCATCAACATAAAAAAAACAAGATGTGTTTCTGAAACACTATGCCCCGGCGGCAAAAAAGTTCGAAAAAAGCTCTTTTTTGCATAAAGGTCACAGTAAAGGTCACGAGGTCATTGACCTTGGTGTCATTTGAAAGAACTTGATTAGTTGAGTGAGCATACCAAATATAAAATCTCTATCTCTCATAGTTCAAAAGTTATTGTGAGGGTTCAAAAAAGCTATTTAAGCAGATAGGTCATAGTCAAGGTCACTAGGTAACACATTGGTGTCATTTGAACGAACTTGATTAGTGGAGTATGCATACCAAATATGAATTGTCTATCTTTCATGGTTCAAAACTTATGGTGAAGGTTTAAGTTTGCAGAAAAACCTATTTTGAGCACATAGGCCACAGTCAAGGTCACAAGGTCATTGACCTTGGTGTCACTTGATAGAGCTTAAGTATGCATACAAAATATGAAGTCTTTATCTTACATGGTTCAAAAGGTTAAACTTTGCAAACAGACAGAAAGGACAAAAACAATATACGCTCCGGATATATCGATCCAGGCGCATAAAAACGCGCAAGTTTGTTATTGCCTTTAATTCGACATTCAGTACATATATCGTTCACAGACACTTTTTTCATATACAGGGCATCCCTACTTTTTTTATATAAAAATAAGTAGGGATGCCCTTTATGCGAAACAAGTGCTTGTAATATCGAAGATGTTTTATCAATTAATTAAAAATAGTTGTTTTCATTCATATGTCGTTTTGATATATCCCAGTGACTTGAAAGAGTATGCCACGTCTTTACAAATTTTGATGTCAGACGGTGAGGACAAACTTACAACTATAGTGTATGACAAATGAGATGATTTTAGCTTTTCCATTTTCAAATCTTTCCTTATATAAATAATATTATTTTGAATTTTTCATTTCATTTTTATTCTGACTTTTGATTCTTTGTAACCAAGCGCATAAGAGACACTACATTTACAGTACCCCTCCATGTATCTGGAAAAATATTTGCTTCAACAGATGCAGACTTAATACGTAGATCTTTTAAGAACTCTTAGCATGTTTGCGATATAGTTTGCAATTGGAATGAAAAAGGCATGGCTAGATTACCTTGGTTGCTGCTGTCTAAGTATATTGCATGCTCTCTACAGATAAAGGTGCAACGGATGTAAGCAGGTTAATCAATCCACGTTATGTCGCATGTTGACGCACACCTGACCGAACACAATGGACTTTATGGAGCCTTGGTGTTCAACCCATGTGATTTACAAGATTATTTCTTTATTAAATATGCTCAAAGAAGTACTTTTGGGGAATATAAAGCGTCTTGAATTTCTCTCAAGTACAAGGTTAGGTTACCTATAATGAAAAAAGAAAGAGAGAATGCGTCATGCCAAAGGTCAAGGTTAAAGTATTCAAAGGGTGTATTCCAGAAAAATAGCTTCGAATGTTCTTTAAGTTTTAGTGATGCAAAGAGAGAGAGTACTTATCAAATCATGTTAAATTGTTAATAGCTTCCCTGCAATCGACCTGTAATAAAAACGATAATATTGTCTTTGTTTTACGAACAATATGTTGACGTGGAAATTAGGTTAGTGGTAGAGGAAACGTTTCATTACCTTCCAATCAGGATATTCTTTCATCATGTAAGAAGAAAGGTTTTTCTTCAGTTTCAGATCGAAGGTAGACTATTGATCGTGGACACGTTTGTTATTCTTTTATTCCTAAATTGACACAATCAAACATGAAAGATACTCACCAAATAAGAAAATTATGCAACATAAAAATTTATCTAGCAATAAACAAATAATGTAATTGCAAAACAATGACAAGTGAATTTGAGAAGCTTATGATAAATTGGGGTTGGCATGTTTTTCAATAAGTTGGATTGAGGTCACGTTTCAATGGTACTGACATCTGTAACTTTTGAAAAAGTTAAATTTCTTTAGTCAGTGAATGTTTAAGTATTGGTCTATGACAAATTCATAAACTGTATGGATCAAGCTCAAAATTCTAATTTATTAAAACAAATTGAGAGTAAAGCAAACAAATACTCAGCATCAGAGGTGGATCAGCTACCATGGAAAAGTAAGCACCCTGTGTGAGTTCATTATACATGTATATATGTACAATGTAGTCTCTCAAAATTTTCACTCAAACGGTTTAATAAAGGGTTGAAATATCTCTGACTTTTACCGATATCCCAACACTGAGTACTGACTGAATTGCCGAACTGTGGATCGATATGTATGTTATTTGGAAAAAAAGTAGTAACTCTATTAAGATAAGATTGTTTGCGGACGTTGAAGAGGAGGAAACTTTAATGAAACGAATACACACTTCAATCTATAGTTCTATACTAAACTTTCTATTGCCATGTAACATTTTTAGATCTCACACTTTAAACCTATACATGGACTTTGTCCATGACAAAGGTATATTAAGGATTAATCCATTAAGCAATTTCTTATTTAATAAACAAATAGAAATGTTTTCTAGAAGACCTGTTTTTGTATTTATATGAAGCAGAATTTGTTCACAATTTTTTTTACTTGAAAAGAAGACACTCAGCATGTTTAGATATATCGTCGATCGTATTGTAAATCAAAATTATTTCCATTCTTATGTTGATACGATATATTCCGGTGAGCTTGAGATAAAAGATACGACAGAGTCTGACACAACTGTTTGGGTTTGAATATTTTATATTAAAAAGGACCCTGATCGTGGTAATCTAACTATAAAGCTTTATGATAAACAAGATGACTTTAACTTTCAAATCGCCATCTTCCCTACTTATCAATATACCTTCATCACCTGCATACGGAGTATATATCTCTCATCTGGTCTGAGATAAGCAAGAATATGATCTACCTATGTTAAATGTCTAATATACGAAGTCAGTTATTGACAAACAAGGTGATGAAATACGAAAATCAAAAGTCTCAGTTAAACTTATCATTTTATACACTCAGTACAATCTATCATCAAGTCAAATGCTGACTGACGTTTTTCATACTAATTGTTCGACCATTATTTACACACTGAATTGTCAACCCATTTTTTCAGATTTAACCCGATCATGACAATGAGTGTGACCGGTCGGCAGGAGATGCTCACTCTTCCATGGCACCTGATCTCACCTTTAGAGGTCCATGTTTTCTTTGCTCCTGGTTTGTATTGTAAATGGATTTTTGAGCTCGAATGCCTTTTCTTTTTCATTTATATAGCAATTACATACTTATTTTTTAAGGTAATAACATTGTCAATACTTTATATTAAAATCGTTCAATTAATCTTAAACAAAATTAAGTCTCATTGAGAGAAAAGCATCTTCATATACGAAAAGTAATGACCTAGTGGTCACTCCATGCTCATGAAACATATGGAGAAAAGGAACAGTATTGAAGCTCAAAGTCCATAAAACAATACAAAATAGGAGCAGAGAAAATTAAACGTCATGGAGGACTCAGGGGTGAGCAGCCCCTGCCCACCAGTGAAACCCGTCATGAACTCCTTGTCATGATCGGGAAATAACGGGAAAGTCCATCGTCAATTTAGTGTATATCTAACATGTCTAATGGTCTAACAATTAGTATGAAAAACGTCAGTCAGCATTTGACTCAATGATAAATTGTATTTGCTGACAACGTCATTGTATCGAATATTTTGAAAAGGTTAGGCAATTTGGATTTCTATTTTAAACTTGTGGCCATTTAGAGGTCGTCAGCAGAGAGGAAACTTTTTTGTACATGTACCAGTATCAATTTTGACTCAGAACTACTGTTATAAAGAGTAGTTACTACCATGTACATATATTTCATATATTTTACATGTACATGGTTGCAAAACATATGACACAGATAGTGGCTCAACAAAACAAGATAAAAAAGACTCCTTGGAAAACCAAGTAATTGGTCTTTTTCATTGTCAAAGGGTCCAAGAAGGGTAAACGCAAGATTGATCATTCAAACAGAGGACATGAAACAGAAACAGAGTGTTTGAAATTTAATCTACACCTCCAACATTAAAGGGTGTGTTCCGATTCTTCAAACAGTCTCCAGTACTTTGTTCTGTTATTGAAGGGTGCACTTTGAAGAAACATACCCCTATGATCCCTCGAAGAAGATTTATTCATGGACACTGTTCATTTTATCAAAGAATAAAACAAAAATTCATCAATATATTCGGATTCTGAAACTTGATATGATAACCAAAGCAAATGATTTGCCAATTATAAGTGTATATGAAATAATTAGCAAGAATAATGAATTTACTTTCTAGAACATTGTTCGTCTATTATTTTCTCAACTCTCGTTATTCGGTTTCTTAATTTATTTAGTTACCTCATTCTTAAACCTTGCAATAAAAAAGGAATATTTAAAATGAAATTCCACCAGTTTTAACTTTTCCCACATCTTTTCATCTTTGAGAACTCTATTCCTAACAGCTCTGATAAAACCTTATTTAATCGATATATTAACAAATAAATACATTTTGTGATAGTGTTTTTCTGTGATGAAATCGTAAACAAGTCAAATTGAAAAGCTTTGAAGTTTACGATCGAGGCAATTCTTCTATTATAACAAATAATAAACCTTGTATGAAGCACATTATGTCCCATTAACGAAAATTAAATAAAGAACGGAGACTTTTCGTTTGATCTATGGTTCAAAACAGATTAACTTATTATTGTTCCACTTTACTTGTATTGAAATAGACCAGTTATCATTAACCTTTCACAAGTAAACTGATTGTTGTATTTCGGTAAAGTAATATACTATGTTAATCCTATCAGAAAAGGCTCAGTGCTTGTGGCGGAAAACTACAGTAGAAATATTAAGATATTAAAATCGGGTTGTCCTGATGTCTTTAGTGCCGTAACGTACAACAATCACGGTTGCATTCATAATATGGGCAGATTGTATTTGATATTCTTTTTAAAAAAATATGAAAATGTAATAAAGAATTGCATTACTGTCAATTAAAGATTAGCAAAATAATTTGAAAATACAAAGAAGTATTCTTAATATTTCTAAAAATAAAATTTTTGCAAAATCACACTTCAGTGTTTAAAAATATTTACGTTCCTGTCAACCAATGAAAGGTCTACAGGTCGAGTCCAAAGACTGTAAAGATATGATCAAAATTACCTGATTTAACACTAGGATCTACACGCATTCTTTTCTTTGATGTATGCGATGTAGTGGTCATCAGGGATCATGATAAGTTGAATAAGTGAATAAAAGCTTTGTTTGTTTGTAAGGATTTTCCCTGTACATCACGTGAAAAGTTGTTTAATAACAACAAAAGGTTCATTTTTTATTTTCTTTTTTTCGATTAAGAATTTCCATCTTATTAATCTTAAAGTTCTATGAGAGGTTTGTGACTAATATTTTAATGAATTCATTAGATTCTTGGTATTTTTCGTTCCATGATTGATTAAAGTAAAAATATTTTATCAAAACGTTTGTAAAATGTACAATCCTTTCTTCTTTTTAAATAAGAACTTGCTTGTTAAGTTTCAGATTACTGCGAATTCCACTTTCTAGATCCTGCAGAATTAATTGCGGAACAGTTTTCTTTTAACTTTCATTGGACGGGTGAACAAACAAGTGGAGCATTTGTACCTATTATGCTGACCATTCAAGGTCAAAGTTTTCTTTAAAATGTAATTTTTGGAACTACCTGATGATAAATGCATATAAATGTTTGATCATAAGCATAGTATAAGTTTATAAACTCCACGAAGGCTTAACTCAAAATATGTTTCCATTCTTCGTGTAAAGTTTATTTCTTTTCCCACATGGTAGCATAAATATTGTAACACGGACAGAAAATGGATACCTTTGATCTGAAAAGATCGCAGCTAATGATGATCATCAACTTGCTCCCAAGTGTTCTAAATAACAGACTCCATAATCCGTGTGGAAAGCGATTATCCGGAATATAATTGCACTCTGTGATTTGGACAACAATACATGTCTGGCACATCGGGGTACACATCGATTTGATCATATGTAATACGAAATTCTTCTCTTTAATTTACGGACGACTGAAATATGATGATGTGAAAAAAACCCTACATTTGTTACCTTTGTTCAACACGTTTGACCTTGAGAAGCAATTGCGATGCTGTGTATTCATGTCGGACATAACTCATTCGTAATATAGATGTCGAAAGATTAAACTTTTCTGTCAATTTGTCTTTCATTTTTTCTTCACTGTTGTAACCGATTATCTCTGCTGTGGTATTTTCCATATTGTAGCTCTTTAAAAAAGCCTTCATCTCCCTTTTTAGGATGCTTTTATCTTATTTCATAAAAGCGGAATGTTAGACATTCGGTATTCAGATATCGTCAATTACAATCATATAAAATATGGAGATAAGGATCTTACCTCCAAGTTTAAATGCAACGTGAAATATCTATTGCTTAAAAGTTATGTAAATCAATTAAAAAATCAAAGGGACAATAATTTTTTTTTTGAAATTTCGACTTCGACTTTTCTCGTTTTTCAAAAACTGAAAAAGTGAATTGTTTGAGTAGACGTGTTATTTGATAAAATAATAAATACGTCTTGATAAAATTTTGTAAACCGAGAAATTTTGATTTCAAAATCTACGTATTATAAAATGATATAAAAGTTTGAAATCTTTTCAGGAATACCAAGAATGCCAATATTTTTTCTTGGCCGACACCTTTCAGAGGTTAGAGGTTACAGTAGAATTTCGAAGGTGACCTTCGAAGATTGTTTTATAGACTGTGTCCTCATTGAAATATTTCTTGGGAGTATCGATCATGCTAAAGGGGTTTAAGTGTGAGATGCATATTAACTTGTACTCTTAGGTATGAAGGAAAATTTAATAATAAAAAAAACTCTCTACAACTGACCATGATAAAAAGAAAAACAAGACAGTTGTGAAATTCCTAAAACTTCAGATTTAATATTAATCAACACCTTGTGAGAAATAGCGATTGTTTTATTTCAAAGACAAAATCTGCACGAAAGCAAAACAAACAAACACAACTGACAAATTTCTCGTTTAATTTGTTGGCTCTAAGACCGTGTTGGTGTAAATATCTGCCTTTTGTTCTCAAAACACTGTTTATTTTCTATCCTACGAAACACCTTTCATCTTCCAGCGATAAACACGGTGAATGTCAATTATTCGATGACTTCAAATAGACCCAACACGGATCTGATATATGCCCCTGTCTTCTTTCATGTCCGCGTTTAAGCCTCGCTCACAAACCAAGCCAAGTAAAACATGTAGTTAGATGGGAGTAAGAAAGTTCAAAGTGATTTCTCTGTTTTGCGCGAAGAAACGAAGGGTTTGGCATCAAAGATAAGCGTGGTCTCCTCACCTCTTATATTCTTAGTACAAAGGCACTAATAGTACTGTTTACTTTTATGATCCTACTGACTTTACTTACTTCTCTTAATTTTGCTTCTTACTTGAAACAAAATGAAAAGAAGAATTGTTTGATAAAACGACCAATTCGTCAATGATTTTCGAGCTTAGTCTTCATAATTTTTTTTCTGTTGTGTTACATGCCTTGTAAGATTATTCATTTCGTCCGTTTTGTTAATTATTGAATTCTAATATCTTGATATTTATTTTTCTATTTGATATTGTGAAAGAATTATGAAGATTATACTCTTGCTGATTTTTAACTAGTAAAAAACGTTATTTTTTATGAGTTTCCTCCTGTTCATGAAGGAATTTTTTTATATGGGGAGAATTAAGATATTTTTTAATCGATTTGCTTTGAATATGTTGTAAATGCAAAAATGTTTTTAAAAAATTATATATTCTTCTTTAGAATTTGAATTAAGTGTAAAATTCTCATAGTACATTAGCTCTTGATTCAGTAAAAAAATTATCTTCATGTTTTCTTCTAGAATTTATTGCCGCCTGTAATTTCAATTAAAAGGCAATATTCAGTAATAAATACGAGATAGGAACAAATTGTTTGTCGAAATTTTGATAAACTATTTCGACCATCAAAGCAATTGCCGCCGAAAAGGTCATCAAGCGCTTGAGTGAAATAACAGAATCTGGCAAATGTTTGAACACAGGCATTTGGTTATCTAACAACAAAGCTTTATGATAAACATGATGACTTTAATTTTCAATCGTCAACTTCCCTTACTTATGCAGCAATACATACTTTTATTGCCTGCAAACGGAGTTGATACCTCTCAGTTGATCTAAGATACACAAGAGCATGCTCTACGTTTGTAAAGTTTCTAAGAAGAGGTCAGTTATTGACAAACAAAGTGATGAAACATGCATGAAGATCAACAGTCTCGTTTAAAGTCATCATTTTGTAAGCTCAGAACAATCTATCATTTTATGTCAAATGCTGACTGACGTTTTGATTACTACTTGTTTGACCATTATCTACACACTGAATTGTCGACCGATTTTTCAGTTATAACCCGATCATAACAAGGGGTGAGGCCGGTGTCGGCAGGGGATGCTAACTCTTTCATAGCACCTCTGATGTTTTAGAGGTCTATGTTTGCTCTGCTCCTGAAATGTATTGTTAAATAATTTTATTTCACTTGTATCAAGCAATTTCATTGGCTGAATCATTCAGAGGAACATATATCTAGTATTTTGTATAACATAACTTGTCTACGTCACAATGAGTTACGTCAAAAACGTATCACTCCACTTGACGTTGATTTTAAAATAATAAGCATTTTTCCGAAGGAAACTGACGAAATGATGACTTCAAACGAGACTGCTGATATTCTTGTTTCATCAACTTGTCAATAATTTACCTCGTTTTAGAAATTGTTCATACGTAGAGCATGTCCTTGCGTGTCAAATCAACTGAGCTATATAAACTCTGTATGCATAAGTAAGGGAAGTTGACGATAGAAAATTTAGTCATCATGTTTATCATGGAGCTTGGTTGTTATATTACCATTAACGACTTTTTTTCAAATAAAATATTTAAATACAGATACACTCTGTCGTATCTTTTATCTCAAGCTCACCAGGATATATCGTATTGACATAATTATAAGAATGGAAATTACCATTGTTAATTGACAATACGTCGTTGATATATCTAAATGTAGAGTTGAAGGCCACAGCAAGTGTTTTCTTCTTTTCACGCATAAGATTTTTCACAAATTCTGCTTCATCTGAATACAAAAGTAGGTCTGCTAATAACAGGGCGCCTGGGAATTCCAATAGATAGTTGGAAGACTTGGTCTCCAAAAACAACATAGACCTTTGAATTCAATCGACAGTTATACATTAAAATCAAATAAAATCTGAATTCCTTAAAATTCAAAAAGTATCAACTGACAAGATTTGATTTTACTTGTCCTTATAGTGGGCAAAATATCGAAGTTTAAAAAAAACGTTATTTTAACCAACCTTGAAGTGACCTTCACGCCCTTTCCCTGAGAATGATACCTTTAACAATACCTAATCTATAGCATGTCTTCATCCTTGTCTGGTGATAATCTCCCCAGTGATTCCAAGTTTAGCAACTTTTGTTTTGTTTATTTCCTTAATTATTTCCCCTTGTTTCATGGTCACATTCCTATTTCTAGTACAGCAATAGAGCCCTTGAAGTCATGGAAACTTTACAACTTTGACGAAAAATGTTCAAGAGTTCCTTGACATGTAGCCCATATTCCAGAAAGCTGATGCACACAACACAAATAGTCATAGCATTATTAAGCTTTTAAGCCTTTGGCACACATGACCTTTTAGCTTATTCTTGCAGTTTTCTTTTACTCCAAATACTTCCTCAAAACTTTTATAATTAGTCTTTTAATTGAACTGTAGTATAAGGTAATCCAACCCCCCAGAAATTATAATTTACATCAGTATAGTAAACGGTTAATCCACTGGCTAGCCCTCAGGGAATAGTCCTGTCACGGATTTGATAAGAGCTATCCCACTCACAGCCAGTAAATAAGTGTATACTATCATACTTAGACAGTTTGTGTTTTACACATTCAGCTTTATGTCATAACAATAATGCAGGATTATCTTTTGACAAACCCCCCATATTGCTCGAGATATTTAGAGACCTTGTTTAAATGTGAAAGTAGACTACAATACTGTAATTGTAAACTGGTAATTGTTTGTTATCATTTATATCTCTATTCTTAAATTATTTTTTTAATATAACTGGTGGACTTAATTTGTCCTCACTTGAAAATGGAGAACCTTGAACACATACTAGGTCTTAGTTCATTATAACTGATAAATACAAGTCCTACATATTGGTGGTAGTATAAAAGAAGGTCAAACCAATAAGATGCATTTATAATAGACTTTATATTCTACATATTTGACAGCATCATGCTAATTCTCAACAATATCACAACTGATACTTAACAAGAAACAGCCATACCATTCAGTCTATGTAACCAAGGAAATGACCTTAAAGCAGGAGGTCAAGGGCAAACTGACAAACTTTTTTTTCTCTCAATCTAATCATTTTTTTGTGTTACATATCATCTTGAACAGTTGCAATTCAGGACAAGTTATACATTGTATGTGCTGCAGAGTAAGTATGCATGCACTTCGTAAAAACACCATTTTTCATAAAAAAAAATTAAAGTTATGATAACTATGTCAATGAACAAAAAATATAAAGATATACCTTTGAGTCTCTGAGAAATGAAAGGAAAAAAAATATGGTATATGTTAATTGCAATGCTGATAATCTTTTTTTGTTTAAAATAAAATGAATATGTTTCAGTTTTAGAAAGAACAGAGTCTTCACACACAATATTCACATAACTTTCACTCACATCTTCATTCGAAACTACGAGTAATGCCAACATTAACACTGTAAAAAAAGGGAACACAGTGAAAAAAAAAGTAACAACAAAATCTTTGTTCTGATATAGAATGAAAACAGTGAGATCATATGAAACAATGTAAGAACAAAAATAATTTCTGGAATGCATTTACAATCATAGCAAGATGAGCAATAAGATAGATGGTGCTGTTTAAAAGTATATATACTTATATATGTATGCTTTATTAATTTCATAGGTAAAATTTGTTCTTTGTTAAATTAGGTCAACAATGTTAATAAGAAATTAAAAATTAATATGCCCCACTCCATGTTATGTTAAATGAATGCTCATACTTTTTTTTCATATCAAAAATGAAAGGCTGTATGCAGATTCAATCCAATATATTACCATTCAAGTATTCAATGATGTTTTTTTCTGTTCAGTATATTAGAGTATGAAGCTTCCATAAAAGGAAAAAGTCAGAGACATAAGAAAACAAAGCACTTAAAGGGAAAAAATACCCAGTAACCAATGTGTAAATAAAAAATATACATTGTTACTATATATATACAATAAATATAAATATTTTGACTTTGAAATGTACATATTTTACATACACATCCCATTGCTATTGTTTGCTTTAAAAGTATGTGATGAACAAATTCTGATTATAACTGGTGATAACAGGTAAATGAGAGGGCTAAACACAAGTTAGTGATGTACTTCTGTGTCCTTTCTGGGAGGAGAAAAGGATGTACCCAGAGTTTACAGTTTATATCATGTTAGTGTCTGCTGCAACATTGTGTCCTTTTGGAAAAAATATGTACCCAGTGTTTACATGTACATGTAATACCATATTAATGATGCAGTGTTGTGTCATTTTGGGGAAGAAAAAAAGGATGTATCCACAGTTTAAATGAATTCTAGTCATATATTCTTCAATTCTATTTTTAGTTCATTCATTCCTTTTCATCTTGATTTTAACAAATTTACTAGGAAAACTAAAATACAGACACTTTTAGATACCTTAAAAAATGACAGAGAACCAAAATCCAAATAAAAGTAAAAAAAACCATACAAAACATGGTTGGACAAGTAGGAAAGCATATATACATATACATATTTGTTTCTCAGAGCCATACATACGCTATTTACAAAATTTACATTTTTACAGTGCCTAAGCTAGATAATATACATTTTACTCACTATATACATGTATTTATATATTGATTAAATATTTAAAACCAATCAAAATGAAACAGTCTTTTTTGAAAATTGTTTTAAGTCTGAATTTAAATAAATCTAACAATTTAATCAAAGAAAAAAAAAATTGAGTCCCAAAAATTTTGATGGCTTAAAACCAGATGATAATCAAGGATAAATAATATATTAAATTAAAAAAAAAATACAAAGATACATGCTGATAGGGTAAGAAAATTCAGGAATTTTAAAAATTGTTTCCTTGAGGTTTAAGAGTTTTGAATCGGGCCATATTTAGCAATAGTCAAAAGAGGGCAAATAACCATTTTTTACAGATGGTCCCATTTTCTTTACCAAACTATATTTTAATAAAAGAAAAAATAGTATTGTACATACTGTTTTTGTTTGAGATTAGCATAATAATAAACACTTCCTAACAAATACAAAAAAAAAACTATACGATTTTACTAATCTAGTATAACCTAACTATGGTGAAGAAAAATAATGTCTTTGACAAGTCATTGCAGTTTCATTTGAGGATCAAATGCAAAATCAAAAATATTTCCTCCCCCGGAACAAATTGATAATATCATGCTGAAAAACAGTATACACATAATAATCATATGCCGCCTCTTAACAAAACAAAAAACAAAAATATTGCACATTAGATCTTTGTCAAGTTTTCTAACAAAGGTATCACTGATTTTTCTTATCCCTCCTTTGAGTACCACTTCTGGTAGATATATTTGGATATGATAAATAAAATATTCATGAAGATAACAAAAAAGACAGCTGAAAAAGAAAATCTCTAAATGGAATATTTTCAAAAGTCTCACCGATATACACAGAGAAAATGTGGATATGGAATACAAATGTCTACATTGTACCCCCCTCCTTGAATCTACAGAAACCCACTTCATACAAGCAATACTCAGCCTTGCCAATAAAATCCCCTCTCTCTCAACCCAATTCTTCATTTTTCAGCCCATCCCCAATGGATGAACATTCTCTGCACCTGATCACATCTTTGAATGGACATGATGGTTATTCATGTGATTTTCCCCATGAAGAACTCTACTTGGCTGTTGTGTTTAACACCCTAAATGGCTGTTCTGAGAAATGTCTTGACATGGAGCTGCTACCATTGGTACCATTTTTTATTTTTGTACTTCAACATCAGTGCTCTGGAGTCAGAAGCAAAATTCTCAGCATGTTCCCGCATCTGTTCTGAACGTTCTCCCAACTCTCCCAGTTTTTCACCTCTTTCAATGAAGCCCTACAGAAAATATTTATATTAAAATATTAAGAACATGTAATGCTTGCCACTTTTTTAACAGTGAAAATATTTTGTTCTCTATCATTCAAAACAAACTTGAATCTACACTAAATGAGGATGCTTCCATATCAATTTGTCTGACCATGGGTTTACTCTTTTTGAGAGAGATTTTTAATAATTTTCCCATTATATTCCTGATACTGTAGAAGTACTTTTTTCCGTTTGGTAATAATTTACGCTATGTACATGGTCACAAATTTTCTGTAGAAATTTGTTCAAGCGTACTTATGTATGGCAGGCATATAGTGACAATCTAGAATATCCACATAATTTTCTTTCCGCAGATTAAACAGAAATTGAATTTCGACCCCGTGGAAAAAAGTACATCTACAGTACATAAAACTTGAATCATTCCTTATGATTTAAACAAAGTTTCATCTTTTTGGTCCAGTGTTTCTTGAGAAGGTTTTAAAAAGATACCATAATTTTTTTTTACATATTCTTAATTATCTCCCTTTGACAGATGGTATGGTTGTTCATTAGAACAAAGTTGTATCTCCTTCATTTAAGAATGCTTCTTGGCAAGTTTGACTGTAACTTGCCCAATGGACAAAAATGTGAAATGTTTACAAAACCAAGACAACAACAGACAACTTGTGATTAGAAAGTTGTAATACTGACTACCTATGAGTAGTTAAAAATACCAAGTGCTAGTAACATGAAGTGTTTACCCTGTGAGCTTTGGCTACTTCTGAGTTGCCTGTTGCGGCTTGGGACTGTACGTACTGCATACCTCCCTTACCCTGGAGCTTGGTAGCTAGACCTCGGGGTCCCTTACCGCTGGCCTCTCCAACTGAAACAAACAGAGTTATGTATATTGTTAGTTTCTGCTCATCAATGAAAAACCAATTTCTGCATTCCTTCCAATAACAGGCTTTTCAACAGTCATAAGATTGATTATATTTAAGGACTGCTTATACACCAATGCGAATTTTATTTTTCTTACACAGCTCTTCTCTATCTAGTGTGGACTGTCCTGATCCAAACCAGTTCTTGAAGAATCCTTGCTTAGGGGGTTCAGGTGTCTCACAAGGTTTGAATAGTTCTCCTAGCATCTCATTCAAGTTATCACTAAAAATTTTACCAATTTTACATATTACATATTATACAGTAAAACTTGCTTATAGTAATCACCCTTATATTGAATTTATGCTTACAGCAAAGTGATTTTTATTCCCCTTGACTTTAAAATATATTGATATTGTGGTTTTAACAGATAACAAATTACGCTTATAACAAAGCAAAATTCTTATAAGCAAAAATTTTTATTATATTATTTACAGCAGGAATTTTTTTTAAAAATATATTCCAAAAAAAAAAAATTCTTACATGCATTAAATTAAGATTGTAAATAAAAATATGCAGGCATAGGATACCTCATATCAGCAGAAAATGTTATCTTTTGAATTTCTGTGGCTGAACAAAGGTAACTGGCATGGCCGTTCCTGCTGAAACAAAACGTGCGAGCGATCCTGACATCATTCAGTGGTAGGAAATCAATGTCAAGGAGAGGCTTGAGACTGGGCAAGCTGAATGCCATGATTCGACCATTAGCCACATAGCATGCAAGACAAACGGAATCTGAAATTTGAAATTAAAATGAACGAATCTCTCTGAACTTTAAATTTTTCAAATATGTATGGAACCAAAATACAGAATTAGATGGCATTGCATAATTTCTTATAGAAATTCAACTTAGTGTTCAATTTAATTGTTTATTGTCAGTATCAAAATATCTTTGTGTGTGTGTTTTGAACTTCTGCAATAGAGAGGGGTCTTGTGATAGTTTTTCTTACTGTTAACCATATACAGTCGTTATTTACTATAAAATCTAAACAAATTGTCTAATTATTAATTAATTAATAAACCTACCTCTAAGAGTAACTACATCCGCCCTGACTACAAATGAGGAGTCTGTGATCCTGGTCTTATATGGACATTGTTGGGAGGGTAAGGAAATCACCTGTAATCAAATATCATACATACATTGTCTTAATATCATTGATTACACATCCACTTTAAAGTTTAATTTCAATATATCATATATATACTATTCAAATACATTTGTACAGTAAAACTCAGTTATAATGAAGTAACTGGAACCTATAAATTTGCTTTGCTTTATCCACTGTTATATCCGTGTAAGGAATTCGTTAATTTATATAGCTGGGGGTCCAAGATAACAAGATATCCATGAATTCACAATATCTGTGTTCGTACTAAACAAGTTTTACTGTATGATTGTTTTTTACAAATAAATAAGATGGCTGAATCTGGCCTTGTGATTCTAGAGAATTTAAAAATGGGAACAGTTTAAACACAAGAGATATATGACAGATAGACAGAGGCACTTTTTTAAAAATCAAAACAGCTCTTTGAAGTCTTTGGTTCACACTAGTTAAAAACATCACAACCCACCCTTGCTTGTTTTTCTGAGCATATCACAACAAATTGCTTGTCACCATTGATTTCTGTTGATGAAGTTGGAGAGATTTTTGGTTTTTGAGACACAGTGTTTTGCCCTGGAATAGAAAAACATACATTTTTATCATAGGAATACAAAACCTCCTTTTTAAATTCTTACTAATGAAAAAATTCAGTCACCAAATAAAACTTCATATGAAGCTTTTTGAACTATATTATCCACAACTATCATGATGGTAAAATCAACCAACTTTTATTCACATGACAGCACGACTTACTGAAGGCTTTTTTCTCTTTCTCCCTGTCTGGGTTATCTCGCCACTGGTCAGACATACTAGGTATTAGCACCCCATAACAATCAAGGAAAGACATAGTGAGTATTGCTCCTTTTAATCTAAACATTGTACCTAAAATAGAATTAGATGAGGAATTGATTTTTATAGCACGACATTCTGCTTGTTTATTTATCTTCCTAAAATTTGGTTCAGAATAGCACTCAATACATTCTGTACCTCAAATATCTCAAAACATATAGGAAGCATCGATCAACCTCTTTGAAATAAACATGAATTCACTTAGATTAAATAATGTCACTGTGATAAGAAAATTTTATAATTCACAAAATAATTGGCAATTTGCACCCAATGCGAGGTACAAATCTTCAATGTGACTCTACAGTGTAATTACTGTGCAAAATTTTATTCAATTAAAACTGCTGTAGTTAAACAGATTGGGATAACAAGTTGCCCTCTTTTTCAATTGATCAAATTGCCAATAGAAACCCTTCTCTCTGATTAGACATTCGGTGTAACAAAGCCCTCACCACTGGGAGACACGATGACGGGCTGGTCCAATCGCTGCTGTCCCGGGGGAGGTAGATTCAGTACTATCACAATCACAGACCCTAAACTGGTTCCCACCCACAGACACGGACACGTGAAGCTATCTACAACCACAAAAAGGAACCAATCATTTGGTTATAAAAAGTATGGAAGAATTTCAATACATAAAAGATAAAACTTTGATCTCAACTTAGTCATTCCATTGCTATACCTAATACCGTCAAACCTCATTATCTCAAACTTTATAGACATATCCAATATTTCGAGATATTGGTGTTGAGATACTGAAGTTGAACTGTACAGTACATACTATTATTAACCTCTCTGTTTCAACTGTACAGTATTTATAAAATATATTAACCTCTCTTTATGCATGGTTAATAATTTAATGGTTTATCAAAATACAGTCTTAAACATTTTTTTCATAAGAATTATAAGTGGGGGGGGGGGGGAACAAAAAGAAAACCATTAGTGGTCATGCAGTCTACCTGTTTTTCCCGTGTAGGAATCTGAGAACACTAGTGACTGGATGGCTTCTTTTGACACATTGTCAAGGCTAGACATACTGGAACTACGTGACCGCGAGAAAGACGCCGTGTCAGTCTTATCTGAAAGTGTAAGTCAGTCTGAAAATTACAGGTACAGGTATCAAATCTAGGATGTCTTGTTCAATAATCTTAGAATTCCTTGACATTTCATATCAATTACATTTTGCACTATAATTAAAACTGATTTTATGTTTATACTGAAACTTTTGATAAATTGATCATTAAATAAACATTGATAGCACGATTGTTATGAAATTCATATAAAAAATAAAACACATAATATATATGAATTTATATAAGAAAAGCAATCATCCTTAAAACACAATGGAAATCAAACATCTTGCAAAATATCAATTATATCATATCAAAACTATTCAATCAATATGGAAAACTGCAGCAATCCTTTAGAAAATAAAACATGAAATGAATGAATAGTAAATATAAAGAGAAAGAAATGTTAATATTGGCGATAATAAAAGGGGAATATGTTTTTCTTATTCACTTTCATTACTTTTCCTTTTTTAATACATTTTAATGTGTATTACTGTCACTTGTCAGTATTACATGTATAACTTAAATTCATATATTCATAGAAATTTATTTTGTGTGAATAAACAGTATTATTAAAAAACAAAAATTATTAGTTTTAACAATTAAATGTTGAAAACTTGATAAATTTAAAATTAATTTTAAAATCATAAAGAAGAAAAAAGAGAAAATACTTCATGCAAAAATTTTAAATTGAAATGTTTTTAAGGGAATTACATGTGTACTGATAGACAATAAAGGATTTTATTGCAATTAACATCATTAAAGTGCACTGAACACTCGATAAAAACTGCAAGAATTTGTTCAGATTCACTCACCACAATTCTCAGGTTTAAGGAAAACTATTTCAAATGTATAGATGTATAAGTATTAATTTGTTATCAATTTTATGTAAGTTCAGGATCATAATAATTTAAATTCAACTTTTACATTTTATTTCTTTTTCTTTGAAGAAAATCAAATAGGTGAATATGAGATAAAATAAAAATATAGTGAACAATATACAAACTGAAATTATTAAGCTGAATAATTTGATACAGGCCCGGGAAGTATTTTTTGGTTTCAAAAATAACATTAATCAAATTTAAAATAAGTCAAGTATGTGTTTTCAAATCTAAAACAATTGAGAATTAAAGGATTTTTCACTGTGAATTCATCACCTTTATAATACTTTAAAGCTCAATGCTTTCAAAAGAATTCAATATATGTGCATGTCAGATGATCTGTGTGCTAAAAAATGCAGCAAAATTTTTTTTCTTCTTTTGGAAAAAATCAATTTATTGAGAATATTTACAAGGCTTGAGCATGTGAGAATATGATATGCAAATTTTCTGTTTGCACTTATGGACTTCAATGATTGTGACACTTGCATACATGTAAATCTGTAATACATGTAATATTTTTGTTTACAAAAACATGTGCCTGTGAATTTGTAATCTTGTTTTAACAAATTAATTTTGCTTTTAATATACATGTTATATAATATGCACAAAATCCATGATTTCTTATACATGCATTTGATCAAACACCCAGTGCCTCCAAAATACCATGGCAGTGAATAATTAAATAACAACAATTACTCCAAATGTACCATTTTGTTTTTGTGTGCAAAAGGTTTCATCTAAATAATAGAAATTAAAAATTATTTTCTAAAATTTATCAAAGCTGAATATTCTTCTATGTATAAGAAATGCACATCATGAATTGTTTTTTTTCTATCACCTACAAAACTAAAACTAACAGATCTGTCACAACAAACCCTTCACTCTGTTAATTTATAAGCTAGCCCTTAACACATGGTTAGAAGCATTTGATCTTACTTTCCTGTGATACCCCAGCATATATCTTAATATTTTCAAACCTTTAAAATTCTTATTTTTGCTATATTTGAATTTCGCAGCAGCTGAAGTTTTTTATTTCATGATAACAAAAAAATCCTCACAATTTTGAAGAATGAGAATTCGACTTATATCAGGGCAATTATACCTCTATCACTAAGTCTTACTACCTGTTTATCAATACTAATCAGGGGGGAAGGGGGGCTGCTGATATATGGCTGAAATGCCAATTCAGTATAAAACAATCATCAATCAATTAATTTGAAGGGTAAAATATTTAGATCTCTCAATCATAACAAATAAATAATTTAATATTATAATGTTCTTCACAGAGGTATACTTGCCATCCATACAACTCCCC